>BQNB010015899.1:0-72482 GCA_026074375.1 Tanacetum coccineum
AATGTTTTTGCCGCCAAATAATCACAAATATATATAATAAAATTCTAAAGAAACTATAAAAATTAACAGATCTACATTTTCTTAATTAAACAAGTTAAGGTTAGATACCAGAGACGGAAAGTGGTACCTAAATCAGTCATTGACGACGGTGAAGCAGATCTGACGGCGAAGATGACGGCGTTAGTTTTTCCGTTAGTGTGTTTAATGTGTGTGTGTGTGTGTTTATATCGGTGGGGATGAGTGAGTGAAGTGAGGTACACGGTTATATACCAATTAGCGAATAGTACGGCAACCTAATTTAACCGCTTTCTTATTTTAAATTTCAAACAACTGTTTAAAAGTTACTTTGGTTTTTCTTATTAAACCGGTTGTGGGTGATATTTTGTAGAGGCTCTATGTAGAAACTAGACGATATAATCGTGCAAAGTGATTGTGTTAGGCTAAACGTAATGGGACGACCTTTTGCGGTCGGTCGTCTCATGTGGCAATAAAAGGGACCTGGTCACCCTACTACGCCGACCGAAGCAAGACATGGTCACCCCCAACATTTGCAAAGTTAGGGTCTTCTGCACGACCTTACAATTGGAGGAAGATTTCGTATTAAAAAAAATTAACTCTTTCTTTTATATTTTTATTTTAAAAAAAATAAACAATCCCCCATTCACTATATAATCTCACTTTTTATACCATTTTTAATCACAAAACACATACATTTTATATACTTTCATTATCTTTTTTAAATGGCTTGTTCGATACCACATAACGATAATGAAATCCAAGCTTTGGTTCAAAAACAAATTGACGAAGATATGGTTCATCAGAAAGCGATTCTGGATTTAGCCTTGCAATTTGATAATGCATGCACAACTAAAGAAGATCTTAGAAAAGCATACGAGAAATGTAATCACATTCCACAAGAGAGCCGTGCTTTGATCGACACTTTCTTAAAAGAAGGTTCTGATAAAGATTACGAGCTAAATCTTTCTATGTACAGAAAGGCGGCAAAACTAGAAAAACAAATGAATGCTAAGTTAGCTTGGATACATGAAAAATACAACCACCGCTCAGAAACCCATATAGGTGGTTCGTCATCACAGACACATGAGATTGGTGATGTATACCTTACTGCGGAAGAGTTACATCAACTACATCTAGATGAAGAAGCCTTAAGAGAAACACTAGAAGAACAAACAATGGATGAAAAGGCACGGGAGGAGAAGATTAGGCAAAAACAAGCTGATGATGATGAATACTTTATGGAATTTGGGGTGATGAGAATTGATTCAGATTACGAGTCATCAGATTAATAAACTAGAAACTATTTTAGTGTAATGTTGTTTTAATTTAATGTTTTAAATAAAGTATTGTATTTTAAATTCCGTTATTATATTTTCAAATTTTGAATTCCAACGGCTAGTTTTTCGTTATAAATACCCCCACCATCTCCTCATTATATCACACAACTTCTTATCCAACTATCCAGATGGATTCCAATTTCACTAACGAAAATGATCCATGGGAATACAGTCTTGATATAGACGATTTTGATCTCCATTTAACACATGTTATGCGTTCGTCTAGTAGCGCACATGTTGAACCATCTCCATACACCCCAAATCCAGTTACCATAATACCCAGTCCTGCGGGTTTTGTTCAGCGAGTCAAGCTCCTTAAAGAAAATGTATTTATTCTTGATCCGGATGGGGCTTTAATGTCGACACAAGAATATATGCAGAAAGTTGTTGAGGATGTGGGTGAGGATGTTGATTTTAACAGTGCGGCGTGGGTTAGCGCCACTAACTATGTGAATGTTTTTGGTGGCACTGTAACTGGATGTTTGAGAGACATCGACAACTTTCTTAAAAAGGGAAAACTTGAACAAGTTGTTGCAATAGTGAAGTCTTGTTCTCCGAATGCTCTTGGAGATTTAAATGTGACTCTGAAAGATCTATCGGGTATAGTACCTGGAACAATACACTACAAAGTCCTTGATGTGGGTAGTTATGAAAAGGATATTACAGTAGGAGCTCCTATGATACTTGTCAATGTCTCAGTTTTTACTACTAAATCATCAAAGCATTACCTTAACATTACAAAAAGAAATGTGGTTGAGGTTTTCCATAAGGATACGGTTTTATTAGCTTAACATTATTGGTATTCAATTCCGTAATGTAATTTTCAATTTCGTAATGTAATTTTCAATTCCATAATGTAATTTTCAAATTTGAAATCAAACAACTACTATTCCAACGGATACTATTCGAACTATATGTTTTAAAACGTATCTGTTTTGTATTTTTAAATTCCGTCAAGTTCATGTTTTTTATTTCCGTTATTTTTTCCGTCTTTTCTTTCGTGTATTTTTTTCGTATTTTAATTTGTAAAATGTTTAATTATTAATGTAATGTTTTTAAAAAAAGTAAATTGTTCGGTGTCCTCTGCGGTCACCACTACATGTGTTTGGTCACTGTGTGATCTAAGAGAGAGAAAGCTGAGTTGGCGCTGACGTGGCGGTGTCCTCTACGGTCACCACTACATTCAGTTACGGAATTAAAAATTACATTATGGAATTGAAAATTACATTACGAAATTGAAAATTACATTACGAAATTGAATAACAATAATGTTAAGCTAATGAAACCGTATCCTTACGGAAAACCTCAACCACATTTCTTTTTGTAATGTTAAGGTAATGCTTTGATGGTTTATGAGTAAAAACTGAGACATTGGCGTATCATAGCAGCTCCTACTGTAATATCCTTTTCATAACTACCCACATCAAGGACTTTGTAGTGTATTGTTCCAGGTACTGTACCCGATAGATCTTTCAGAGTCACATTTAAATCTCCAAGAGCATCCGAAGAACAAGACTTCACTATTGCAACAACTTGTTCAAGTTTTTCATTTTTAATAAAGTTGTTGATGTCTCCCAAACATCCAGTTACAGTGCCACCAAAAGCATTCACATAGTTAGTGGCGCTACGCCTCACTGTTAAAATCAACATCCTCACACACATCCTTAACAACTTTCTGCATATATTCTTATGTCGACATTAAAGCCCCATCCGGATAAAAAATAAATACATTTTCTTTAAGCAGCTTGACTCGCTGAACAAGACCCGCAGGACCGGGTATTATCCTAACTGGGTTTGGGGTTGAGGAAGATGGTTCAACACATATGCTATTAGAGAGCTGAACAACACCCGCAGGACCGGGTATTATGGTAACTGAATTTAGGGTGTATGGAGATGGTTTAACATGTGCGCTACTAGACGAACGTAGAACATGTGTTAAATGGAGATCAGAATCGTCTATATCAAGACTGTATTCCCATGGATCATTTTCGTTAGTGAAATTGGAATCCATCTGGATAGTTGGATAAGAAGTTGTGTGATATAATGAGGAGATGGTGGGGGTATGCCGTTGGAATTCAAAATTTGAAAATATAATAACGGAATTTAAAATACAATACTTTATTTAAAACATTAAATTAAAACATAAATAAAAATAAGAAAAGAAAAAAATAGTTTTGTGAGTTATGAACGGACGTTGGTGGGATAACTCTCAACCCAACGCCGTTGGATTTTTGTCTTCCCCGGTATGGTAACAGCGGCACAACGCCCCCCCCCCCCCCCCCGGACCCTCGAGGGCAATAACGCTCCCCGCCCTCTCCCGCCCCCACGCCCCCCCCCCCACCCCCTCCAACGTGCTTACCAACATTTCCCTCTTATTTATCTTTCTTTAACGGAATGGTTATCTGTACCTCCTAATGTGTTGCAAATACCATCTCTATGTTTTTTTTGGGTTTTTTTATATTTTATAATATTTTTATAATTTTGTTTTTGTTATAAAACTGTGAAAAAAAAGTGCGAAACAAAATTTATAAAGTATTACAAGTGAAAAGTATTAAACTGTTAAAAAATAAGGAACATAAACAAAAAAATTATGTTAAAGAGTGGAGGTGATACTTTTTGTACTTTATGTGAGCTATGAGGTATTCCTAACAAAACCCTTCTTTAATTATATAAGATATTGAATAAAAGATCTTGATTGACGAAATTAAGTGTGTGAATTAAGGTGTGTTTAATTATGTGTAGAGAGAGAACTTTTTGTTTAATTATTCTTTTCTCATTTGATGTTGATACAAATGAGTTGGTTGGTGGTTGTTGTTACATCATGATGGTGGTATATAGCCTTATTATACTTAGAGATGTGACTAAGTATAAATAAATTAAAATAGTAGTCCATATATTATTCTCATGTATGCACATTGATCCTAATTCTATTTTCATTCTATCTTAACAATTACAATGTGAGATTTATCTTAAATTCCAACAATCTCCCCTATGTAATGATAGGATAGATTTGGATCTCTTTTCTTTGAAGCTCGAAAACACTGAGAATTCCTTGTGAAAGCCGAGGACGACCTTGTACAAATGTCCCTCCTATGTACTAACTCATTAAGGCAAGCAACTCTACTTTCGAACTCAGAATCAGCATTCTCAAAAGCTAATCTTGATCTTCAATTGAAACTTGAATCTTTAAAAGCTTATATGAAATCTTTATCTTGATCTTGAAAGTTGATTTCAATTACAAATTTTCACTGATGAACGATCTTGATAAAGATGATATTGGTTGACTCATTTCTTGTAGAAGACTTAAACACTTGACTTTTCACTTGAATCTTCATATTATTTTAGCTCCTCCTCAATCCAATATCCGATCTCTTTGAGTGTTGAAGTAGTAATCTTGATTGTGAAGAATTTCTCTTGAATGAATTGTTGTTAAGGATGATGATGATAATGTTGAAGTAATCTCATGCAAATGTTGAACCAGCTATCTTGATTGATCTTTAAACTTGATGAAGCACTACAACTTATTCTAAACGCTTGATGATGTAACCTCTAAACATATCAATAAGAAAAGATAATAACAAAAATTCCGCTCATTGTGTTTTTGCTTTCTCTCTTTTCTTTCAATTCTCACCAACAATATATACATTTTCTCATTCTCTTTTTGCTTTCTCTCATTTCTTTTAATCCTCACCAATCATGAAGATACAAATTATCTTCTCGCTCAACTACTTTTAATACAAAGATTTTTTTTTTTATTTTCCCCTTTAATCTCAATTTCTATTAACCAATTATCGTGTTAGTCCATAATTTATTGCATGGTATATCTTCTCCCCTTCTATATACTTAAATTGACCTTATGTTTTCTCCCTAAATATACTTATATTTTCTCCCCCTCATATTTGGCAGATACTAACCTTATATCTTCTCCCCCTCATGATGATTATGATCCATCGTGAACATCATTGTTGGTGCAACATTGACTAGGATATCCTTTATATTTTAACGATGACAAATAAAAATTCGCAAAACATAAAATCACAAACGGTGGCTTAAATCTGCAAAACCGGATTTCACCATCTAGCGTGTTAGGCACGCGTCAGCGCGTGGCCAGCGTGCCACACACGAAATCCGTTTTGCGGATTTAGCAATTGTCGGCTTTTCTCATACCCGACACATGTGGAAACTTCAATTAAGGTATGTATATGATATTTGAGCATTTGGGAACACTCCAAATGAGGTTTAGACCCAAAGAGGAGCAAAAACGAATCCTCCTGTTTTTCTGAAATTCGCCAACTCAAATTTTTTATCAAACGCCTCTAGTCAAGGCTGAGACTTTTTTCTAAACCTAGTATGATCATACGTTCAACATACCAACAAGAAAAAGTAATCATTTGACCTTAATCCGACATACTTGTTTCTAATCACGTAAACGGGTTTTTACTCCCTTTATTGCACAATAAACTAAGTCAAATGTTACTTTGCCTAAACGCATCTTTTCCCATTATGGGATATGCTTTACTTAAGATGCAAGGCACTTAGCTTGTTTGCCTTAAGATGATTAGTGATCAAATCCATTGTTGATTATCATGGATTAAAGTCTAAATGACTAATTAAGTTTGTGGTATTTGGAAGTTAATTATACTTTGACTTTTCTCACTTCTTACCCATACAAATGTTTTACAAACTCACATGTATTCCTCACATGTACAAGTCCACACTCCTTCTACACAATCCTTCTACCCATTCTTCCTAATCACTTGTTTACCCTTCTTACCCAACAAGTGATTTCATCTCTTCCATACACACTCCAAACATCTTCTTCTTAAACAAATTCCACAATCACATTTGCCCACTCTTTCCTCCCTTATTGGCAATGTGATTATTTACCCAAATCAATTATTTGATTTCATCCTTATCTTCATCTTCATCTTCAAACCTTCATACACATAAACCTTCACCAAATAAACCTCAAATCTTATCATGCATATGCCAACTCACATTCCCTTACACAATGTACCTCTCTTGTACTTGCTGTACCTCTATGTTCCCTACATTCCCAACCAAAATCTTCTATATCTTTACAAAACATTCTTCACCACATATTTACTATTCACCTTCTTCTCCATACAATTCAAATTACACACACTTACACACATTCTCATCTTAACCCTTGATCAAGCCATGTCACCAATCCAAGTTCCCACACTCTTCTCCTCTCCACCATTGGATTGCTTTTCAAACTAACACAACAAACACACTTTCACCTCTACCCTTGATCAAGCCACCTCATCAATCCAAACTTCCTTATTCTATTCTCAACCATTGTATTGATGCTTCATCTCAAACAAACACAATCGCTCTTACAAACACTCTCTTCTTACTCACACAACAAGCATACCTCTCTCTCTACCCTTGATATTGCCACTTAACCAAGTGTCCTCTTCTCATCCTCACCCTCCATTTCAAACTAAGATCAAGAGGCTCATTTCCATCACATCATGTCACATCATGACAACTCACACACAACTCATTCTCTCTTATCCAACATGTGTGTTAATGAATTTGAAATTTAAATTTCAAACCTTTCCCCCTTTCTCTACCCTAACTAGCCATTTCTAATCTTTAGTTGAATCCCAACTATGCTAGTTAGACTTTGAGGAATACGCAAAATACCCCTTTCTGATATTTCTTTTCTCTCTTTTCATTATTAGATAAGCAAAACGCTTTTAATACTTCACAAACGTTTTTATCAAGTGGCTATTTGAGTTGGTTGACCTTGAGCATAAGAATGATTGAAAGGTCATAAGGTGAAGTACAATTGGGGGTTTAACAAGTGCGGGTGTTTAAAAAGCCAAGTCCTGAAGAAATCATCTTCAGGAATCTGGCGCCCTGGACATGCGTTGGAGCGTAGGCAGCGCGCTAGACACGAATTGTTTTTTAACAAAATTGATTCCTTTCCTTATAAAATACCCACACCCTGGCCTTGTATTTCTCACCTCCTGAAACAATCCTTTCCTCTCTTTTCTCTTCCCCAATCCTCTAAGTCTAAACATCAAGTGTTCTTAATCTTCTCCTCTATTATCTATTGAAGAACACATATCTTCGCAAGAGAGCCACACAAGTGCTTAATCCACACTTGTGTGTTTTTTCAAAGGTCTTCTTTCTCATACCCTTTCTTTAGAATCAAGTCTCTAGGCTAGGTTAGGACTTGGTTCAACAAACTATCTTATTTCAATCTATCGAGTTATAAGGGAAGTCTTGTATCCATATGATCAAGCCTAGATCATTGGGGATCTAGTTGAGGTTTGATAAGCTTCCAAGGGGAAGGCTTTCTAGTTTTATAGGTTAAGTCGAATCACGGGATCTTAGGTGGATTTAGATGGCGGAATACCGTAGGTAGAAAACACATTTGTGTAAGCGCCAAGCTTGTTGAAAGTCGATGTAGTGTTTTTATAAAAATATAATACTGTTTTGTCTTCCAACCATAAGGATTATACTAGAATAGTATATGTGTCGTGGATTCACAACTGTTCGTACGGAAGGAACTAAATCCCCTTCCCAAACCAGTATATATAGTGGTGTCTCTTCTTCTCTATTCTTCTCTCTATCTACTTATAGTTCTAATTGCAAAGTTAAATTAAAGTACATCACTCGGCCTCTTTCGAGACTGAAGTTTTATAACTTTGAAGAAAGGTCAAGAAAATCGTCTCACCCCCGTCTTTATTCTACGGTTCTACCATCATGATCATATAAGCCTCCAAAATAAGCTCAGGTTGAAGACTATCCTTTGAAGTCCATGAAATTAAAATTGACCTTAGAACTTTTCTCTCTAAAAGTCAAACAATCTCCCTTTATTATCAAACATACTCCCTCAAAATAACCGATATCACCTCAAAACCAACAAATTTGATTTCTAACAATCTCATGAAGTTTGAAAGGCAACTTTTGTTGTTATAAGATTCGTTGGAGATGTTATGCTTGTAAAAGGTAGAAATGTTGTTGTTGTATGTTGTAGAAGATGAATGGAAAATATCAGAGTAAGAACCATCTTCCACATTAACCATGAAGTTCATACAAGGCATGATCATGCTTTGAAAATTTCTAATGAATGGTTTTTGAAAAATATGATTAAATCGATATCTTGGTGGTAAGGATGCGGAAATATGACCATAAATCAAAAGAAAGCATTCATCCCGAGAACTTAATGTAAAACAAATATTCAATGATAAAATAAAAAAAATGTCGTTTTATGTTTTCGAAAATAAATTCCGAAGAAACACATAACTCCTAGATCACATAGATGACTAGTTAACGTTTATTTGAATCACTAAGCAATCATTTTCAAATGAGTAACCTACGTTCAGCGTTGGCATGACGTTAGCACTGATAGGATTTCCATTCAATTACTATGAATATTATTTTATAGTATCCCTCCAAAATGTTCTGGAAATTTCACATAGACATACCATAAACATAGTACCTTTTTGTATTAATGATGTTTAATACACACTACTATTGTGTCTTAAAGATATTGTCATTGAATATCTATTAGGACTCTAGAAGACTCTTTGTGCACTTTTGGTAAGCAAGGACCTGGAGCATATGTCCTTTACTTCGATACCACATTCTCAGAATGATAAGTCGATAGATTATGCGTTTAATCTCCAAGTGAAGAAACAAATACTTTTTGAGAAGTACTATTGAGTTGCTAAAGGGTCGTGCATTAGCATCACTGGGTCCCATGATGTCTAACCTTCAATACCAGAAATAAACGAATGCAATCTGATAGATTATGTAAATTGAACAAAAAAAAAAAAAAACCCCCACCCCCCAGTTATTAGGTTTTAAGAGCAAAAAGGGAGAAGTATGTTGATTTTTCACTAAGAAAATGAGAGTGTGTGTGTTCTATCTCTAGCTAAGGCCTTTTATACTTCCTTGACTAGTCAAATAGACATAAGGAGGGTCTTAAGGAAAGTCTTGGTCAAGACTTGTAAGAGAAGGGTCTTTGGTTCCCTAAAAGAGACATTATCTCATGATTTCTAGGAAATGTGTTTTGAATTTAGATATTTCTTTGTATCCATCACTATGAATCCGGTTATATATGTATATATGTGATGATATTTAGTAAATTTTGGGTATTGGGTATAATTGTGGGTATTTGTTGAAGCGTAGAAAAGTTTTGGTGGTTCCGGGTATGCCTAAATGTATTTTATCGCGAAACGTAAACGTTTTACGTAACCAATAAAAATAAAATATAAAAAGTAGATTATTACTTTCACAAAAATAATATAATGCTTGTTTGACGTAAACTTTAATTCGTTTGGTGCCCGTTTACGTTGAATGACCATTTTTAGCTTACGCGATTTAACTTAATACTTGGAATTAAAAGCAACCGCGTAAAACACTAAAAATAAATAGTGAATTTATTGACGTCGTAAATGACCCTAAAACACGAGGTGTTATAAAAACAATTAAACATATTGCTGTATAGGGATCAATACGCCGTATCCCAAACCCTAGGATACACCGTATGTAACCTGTAAAACAATTAAATAGTTTTAAAGTACTGGAAATTAAATTACAGACTCAGACACTTCCATATGCCATATCCAAAGGGGTTCGATACGCCGTATGGAGTGTCTGGGAAGACAGACTCGTGCAAACAATTAAAAATGCGACAAACAATTTAAAATGACCGGGTTGTCTCCCGGGAAGCACTTTTGTTTCAGCTAGTCGTTAAGTTTGACTTTTTCCATCCCTCTCTTTATTCATCTAGCTCAATGATCTCGTTATCCTCCGTGTTGAAACTACTATTGTATTATTTTTTTTAACCTTTGGCCGTTGACCTTAAAGCTTAAACCATTTTTATCGATGATTTCTACGGCTTTATATGGGTACATGGTTTTTACAATGAAAGGTCTGAACCATTTTGATTTGAGTTTCCCCGGATGTAACTTCAAGTGAGAGTTGAATAGCAAGACCTTGTCTCCATTTATAAAGTTTTTGTCTCCGCGGAGTCTAGAGTCATGCCATCTCTTGGTTCTTTCCTTGTAGATACGAGTATTTTTGTATGCTCCATCTCGCAATTCCATTAACTCGTTTAATTCCATGAAATGATTTTTGCAGCAGTCGTAAGATCCATATTACACTGTTTTAATGCCCAATATGCTTTATGTTCAATTTCTACCAGAAATGACAAGCTTTACCGTAAACCATTCTAAAAGGGGTGCATCCTGTTGGAGTTTTATAAGCGGTTCTAAATGCCCACAATGCATCATTGAGCTTTTCAGACCAATCCTTTGGGTTATATCTGACCGACCTTTCTAAGATACACTTAATAGCTCTGTTGGTGACTTCGGTTAGTCCATTGGTCTGAGGGTGATATGCTGTTGATATTTTATGAGTTACCCCATATTTTAGCAACGCTTTTTCCAACTGAGAGTTACAAAATGCATTCCCCTATCACTGATTAAGGATTTAGGAACTCCAAATCTGGCAAACAACCCTTTTAGAAATTTAACCACTACACGAGCATCATTTGTGGGAAGTGCTTGAGCTTAAACCCATTTAGACACGTAATCCATCGCTACCAAAATGTATTTGTTACCCCTGGAGTCAGGAAAAGGGTCCCATAAAATCTAGTCCTTAAACGTCAAATACTTCATATACCTGAATATTGTTTTGAGGCATCTCGTTTCGTGATGATATGTTTCCCGATTTTTGACATGCATCGCACTTCATTATATAATCTTTAGCATCTTTAAAGATATTGGACCAATAGAATCCTGCCTCGTACACTTTTCTTCTTGTAATTGAGGCACTGCGATGTCCCCTAGTGGGATCGGAATAGAAGTGTGCTAAGATTTCAAGGATTTCATTTCCATTCACACATATTCTCATTACATTGTCTGGACACAATCTAAATGCGAATGGTTCGTCCCAAAAATAGTTCCTTACTTGAGAGAAGAATCGTTTTCTCCTTTCTGGTGTCTATTTTGGAGATACAACTTTTCTGAAAATGTAGTTTATATAATCCGCATACCATGGCTCTTCGTCATTTAGCTTGGCCTTTAATATCGTCAATGCTCATCGGGAAATTTATCAGTGATTTCATCTTCGGCTAATTCTCCTATATTTAGATTCTTGAGTCTCGACAAGTGATCAACAACCAAGTTTTCTGCTCCTTTTTGATCTTTTATTTCGATATTGAATCCTTGTAGAAGCAGGTTCCATTTGATAAGCCTTGGTTTGGCATCCTGTTTACTGAATAAATAATTCAAAACAGAATGATCAGTGTAGACTATGGTTTTTGATAAAATAAGATAGGGACGAAATTTATCAAAAAAGAAAACAACTGCAAGAAGTTCTTTTTCAGTGATGGTATAATGTGCTTGGGCATCGTTCAAGGTCTTGCTAGCATAATAGATGGGTTTGAATTTCCCGTCTATTCTTTGTCCAAAACTGCCCCTACTGCAAAATCACTAGCGTCGCACATTAATTCAAAAGGTTCGTTCCATTCGGGAGATATTATAATAGGCGCGATGGTCAATTTTTCTTTTAATTTATTAAATGCTTTCTTACAATCTTCAGAAAAATCAAATTTAGCGTCCTTCATTAAAAGTCGGGTCATTGGTTTAGAAATCATAGAAAAGTCTTTTATGAATCTGCGATAAAACCCAGCGTGCCCTAAAAAACTTCTAACACCCTTTACATTTGAGGGGTAAGGCAATTTGGCTATCACATCGATTTTAGCTTTATCAACCTCGATTCCCTTCCCAAATATCTTGTGTCCCAAAACAATACCTTCTTTTACCATAAAATGGCATTTTTTCCAATTCAGCACAAGGTTGGTTTCTTCACATCTACCGAGCATTTTATCTAAATTACTTAGACATTGGTCAAAAGAATTATCGAATACCAAGAATCGTCCATGAAAACTTCCATAAAATCTTCTACCATGTCATAGAATATTGCCGTCATGCATCTTTGAAAGGTTTTCGGAGCGTTGCATAATCCAAACGGCATCCTTCTATAGGCAAAAGTTCCATAAGGACAGGTAAAAGTTATCTTCTCTTGATCTTCTGGCGTGATAGGAATTTGAAAGAATCCTAAAAAACCGTTAAGAAAACAATAATACTCATTTCCCGATAAACGTTCTAACATGTGATCAATAAAAGGGAGAAGAAAGTGATCTTTTCGCGTTGCATCATTCAGTTTACGATTGTCAATGCACACGCGCCATCCTGTAACTCTGCGAGTCGATATTAATTCGTTGTTTTCGTTTAAGAACACGGTCATCCCGCCTTTCTTTGGGACGACATGAATAGGGCTCACCCATAGACTATCCGAGATCGGGTAAATTAATCCTGAATCATGTAACTTAACGATTTTGTTTTTAACTACGTCTTGGACTTTTGGATTTAAACATCACGGGGTTGAATGACAGGTTTAAAGCTCTCCTCCATTAAGTTCTTGTGTGTGCAAAACGACAGACTTATTCCCTTTATGTATGCATCTTCTAAGCTATTGCTCCCTTCCGTCTTTCTAATACATGCAAAAGTGAAATTTTCTCTTTGTCTGTTAGTTTGGACGAGATAATTATTGGACAAGATTCATCTCTTTTCAGGTATGCGTATTATAAGTGGGAGGGAAGGTCTTTAAGTGCTGGTCTTTTTTCTTCGATTTCATTGGCGCTGGCAAAATAGAGGTGCTCGCTTTGTATTTGATCAGTCCTCTTTGTTTCTTGTGAATACGGCGTATTTATTTCATCGATATGCCATATAGGTATTCTGGATTCACCACTATCATCAGCCTTACCACATCTTTCTAAATCGGATAGATCGATGCTCTCCTCCAGGTTATTGACCAGAAATGAGTCAAGTTAGTCATCTTCAAACAACTCCTAGGTTTTTGAATGTATAGTTGTATCCAAGAAATCGATCCCATAGCATTCATCATCCTCGGCGAGAGGTCTTTTTATTGATTGGTCTACATCAAAAATTACCTCTTCGTTGCCCACCCTTAGTGTTATCTTTTTGTTAAATACATCTATCATTGCCCGGGCAATCGCTAGAAATGGTCTTCCTAAGATTATCAGAATCTTAGAATCTTCCCGCATATCTAAGATAACAAAATCGATACGGAGGATGAATTTATCAATTTTGATAAGTATGTTTTCTGCTATTCCCTGCGGATACTGAATAGACCTATCTGCTAGTTCTAACCTCATTCGCGTTGGTTTTGGTTCCCTAAGGCCTAACTTCTCATACATTGTGTAAGGCATTAAGCTTATACTGGCTCCTAAGTCTGCTAAAGCATTATTGATATGTAAATGACCAAT
Source organism: Tanacetum coccineum (assembly GCA_026074375.1). Lineage (NCBI taxonomy): Eukaryota > Viridiplantae > Streptophyta > Magnoliopsida > Asterales > Asteraceae > Tanacetum > Tanacetum coccineum. Next base: position 13,696 of record BQNB010015899.1, read on the forward strand.
ATCGCAAGGAATAGTGAAACTTCCAGGGTCTTTTTCCTTGGATGGGAGTTTGTTTAGCAATACTGCTGAGCATCTTTCGTTTAATTTTACCGTGCAAGCTTCCTCTAACCTGGTTTTGTTTGATAGTAGCCCCTTCAGAAATTTGGCGTACTTTGGCATTTGGGAAAGGGCTTCGGCAAATGGAATGTTTATGTAAAGTTGTTTTAGTTTTTCTAAGAACTTTTGTTGTTGGGATTCTTCTATTTCTTTCTTTAACCTGTGGGGAAAAGGAATTAGTGGTGTTGGTGGCTAAATAGTTTGTTCTTTTGTTTCTTGAGGTTTGGTCTCGACGAGGACTTCATTTGGTTCTACGGGTTTATCATGATGAAGTATCAGAGGTTCCTTGTTTATGTCATTTGTGTCGCAAATGATTTCGGTTGTTGTCTTTCCTCCTCTAGTAGTCACACCTTTTACTTCATAATTTGATAATTGAGCATGGTTAATTGCTTTTGACAACACATATACCTCGAATTCAAGCTCGCTTAGTGAATTGTTTCTTTCTTTTAGTAAGAGTTCATTGGTTGTTTTGAATTCTCTAATTAATGCCTCCATTTCCTCGTGTTCCCATCTTCCTTCGTCGATAAACTTGTATAACATTTCTTCCATTGTTAGTTTCCTTGGCAGACCAGAGAACTGGAAAGGGTGGAATCCAAATGATGTTCCTGACATAAAAGACATGATTCAAAGTAAAGCTATTCTAGGAGATTTTACAAAGATAATGACTTCTGATGTTAATACGCCGTATATATTATGCGGAATACGCCGTATATACAGCAAAGTCCAAATACGCTATATCTGTTTAAAAGGTTAGATACATCGTATTCAACTGGTGAATACATCGCATCACCAGAACAAAATATAAATGTTGCTTGAATTTAAATACATAATTAAATCACACAATTAAATTAAATACCAACAAAATTACATTACACTAATCAAATTATTCTAAACTAATGGTTAGAAATACTGTTGGGAATTATATTTGAGTTGATAAGACAAAACAATGAAACAAGAAGGGTCTAAGTCGTGTAGATGGAATTCTAGAAAAAGATGAAGATTCCAGAAGATCTCCTTAAGAAGATAAAAGATATAGAAGATAATATTAAATGTTAGGAAGATATTTTGTTCTTATCTTTTGTAAAACCTAATGTCTCTAATATATAAAGAGACATAGGCGTGTACTGTTCTAGGCGTCAAGTCTTAATGTAGACGCCTAGATTGGTTGTAGTTTAGCCTCAAGGATCTTCAATTCCTTGTTATTGTTTAGATAACACGTTCTACCATTGATCAAGGTAGAATTGGGGCTTGTAGTAGTCATTGTAGAGAAGATAATGATGAAAAACCTTGTTAGAATAACTTTGATTTGTTCTTATTCCGCTGCATGTTATTATCATTTTTATTCATCCTATATGAGGTCTAAACAACCTCGAGCTATAAACGATCTAAGAACTATCACATGTTTTAGTTCTATCAAATACTAATAAAATTAAAGGTTAAACTTTTTCACTCCCCGGCAACGGTGTCAAAAACTTGATGTGCTGTCGTGTAGGGTCAATTTATTGATTACCAAGTTTTAAATTTATATTTAGCCAACTTATTCTAAAACAACACTTTAACGGGTAGTGTACCCGATCGAGTGAAGTTTCGTGGTAAGTAGGGTGTCGAACACTAAGAACGAGGTCGTTAACCTTATATTCCTTATATTCTATCAATAGTTTAGTTACTCTAATTAAGTTAATTCTAATTACTTGTTAAACCTATGCTATATACGTTTCTAATGGTAATTGGGGGTTTTTAGCCTGAGAGACTGGCACAGGTTTTATGGTGACAATAATTAATTCTAAACACAATAAACATGCAAGAAAACAATCAGAAAATAAAAGAGCGGTACAAGCCAAATGATAGAAAACCGTATTAGCCATATTAAATCTGATTAAACGCTGGTTTGTTTATTTAGTGCAATGATTTCTTATCTTGAAGCGGCATATCATTCTTAAGACATAGGCGGGACATCATCCTAAGACCTAGACACGTTGAATCCTGTCACAATTAACGTATCCGCATAAAGCAACCTTTTAGTTTATCTATAATCTATCTAGGGATTAAAGCAATGGTGATCTTGTCAAACCCTAGCCTATCGAGACTTTACCCACTTACTGTTTGACGGTATTTTATATACTGGTAGTTCACTGTTCAAATCTTTATCAATTAATTAAGAACATACTTGTTGAAACATTACGGGTCACCTGTCGGTCCAACTAAGCTCATAATTTAAAGACAAAGACAGAACATTATTTGTGATCCTATTGGTCCAGTAATATAAAACACGATATGGAGAGCTATCCCAGTATCTAGTTCACTTGTTAGGTGTAACTAGACCCAGTTGAATGATAGGTCGCATATTCAAACACGTAGACAAGTATCATGTGATAAACATAATTAAACTTTCAACGATAAATTAAGAAATCGATTTTAAAACAAACCAAACATTAAATCTTCATTAAGATGGCTAATACCCTAGGGTATTAGCCCATAACCATTGTAATTATACAAGCGTGATCAAATAACCAAGGTAAACTAAACGTTTTACCGAACGATACCAAAAATTAAATGATTACAAGAGTATAGGAATTACACGGTGTCTTCTATGGAATCGTGATCGATGCTTGACCTTTGGTTGCTCTTCTTTTCTTCAGAAAATCGTCTTTTATGTGTATGGTATAGAGAATATGATTTTGCACACTGAAAACTCGTTTTTGAGTCTTCTATTTATAGTGTCTGAAAAAGACTGGATACGCCGTATTGAGCTAGGCCAATACGGCGTATTGGGGTATTTTCCTTGGAGTGCGCGCTAAGTTTATAATCAATAAAATATTCATTCCCAAAATATAATTATCTCCGTATCTTTGAATGTCTATCCAGCTGGATACGGCGTATGGTAGAAGAGTGATACGCCGTATTGGGAATTGGTTTTGCGCGTTTTCTTGTGAAAAGTTGGCGCTGATATGCCGTATCTCTTTTTTGTGGATACGGCGTATTGGTCAGAAATAGGAAATCTTCAAATATCATCATTTTGGCTCCAAAATATTCACATTTTAGCATGTCTTCACAAATCACTCCTTAATTACTGCAAATAACACTTTTAAGCAATTAACTACAAATTCTTGCAATAATTATATAAAAGTGGGTAACTTATTCGGGATAAATAATGGTATAAATGTAACGTTATTTGATGTCATCAACACCCTACTTACCACGAAACTCCCATCTGACCGGGCACACTGCCCGTGAAAGTTGGCAAAATATAAATTTAAAACTTGAAAGCATAAAGTATACCCACAGGACAACATCATCAGATGACGATTTAGCCGAGATCATTCGTTTCTTCTCCATCATTGAGCAAAACCTGGGGAGTACTAGTTTCTTTCGCTCTCTTTTCTTTTCCCTTTATTCGTTTACGGGTACTTTGTAGAACATTAGGAACAATGTTCATAATAAGTGTAAGGAATAAATAAAAGCCTTAGAAACTATTCTTTCATTTATCTTTGCTTTGTCCTTAAATGATGAGTAATATATCGAAACATAGCGTAGAAGGTAATTTTGACCCAAACTTAAAGTTTTTATGGCACATACGGAATTATACGACTAGCACAAAAACCCTACCACTCAAAAAAAAATCCCACCCCCAAATTGTGAGGTTCGCCTCTAGATCTTTAGGAATTCGGGTATCCATCTTTGATACCCAAGATAATTTATGCCTTTAGCTTTCTCGAGTTAAGGATCGAGCAATCATATGTATCTATTCCATCATTATAGATGTGTATATGTGGTTTTGTCACCTTTTTGGAGAATTGGTATTGGTTTTAAATTATATGAGAGTGTACCGGTAGTGTATTAAATTCTAAAACTTGCTTTAGTGATGAATCCCGAGATCGCATAGTGTGTATTAGGATTTGCTAAATGATAAGAGGCACTAGGATTAACCTATGTTTTAAAACATATAATTGTTATTATAGTCACCTCGACTATATAACTATCTCACACTGTTAGGATTAATGTTTTCTTAACTTAGTACCGACAGTACAATAGTTAGTACCGACAGTTATACTTAGTACCGACAGTACAAAGTGTTAGTACTGTTAGTTAGTTAGTACCGTTAGTAGTAAAATAGTTAGTACCGATAAGAAGATATTTAAAAGATATTTGTGAGATATTTGTCAGAAAGTCATGTAAGACTTTTAGGGTTATCCTTGATCTATAAAAGGATAACTGTTGACATAGTTAGAACATATATGAAATAGACAATTACAAATCATACAACATATCATAGTTAGCAATCTGTGACTATCAAGAACATTTTCAACAAAGTTGTTATTCTGTTAAATCATTATTCTTCTTAGTACTTGTGTTAAGATTCCGCATTAACATATTGTATTCAAGTCATTGTTTCTATATAGTCTGTTGTATTTATACATCCAGGCTATCATCCTTTATAGGCTGCAAAGATCCATTCAGTAAAAGGAACCACAATTGGTATCAGAGCCTTGTTAGAAACTTTGAATAAGAAGAACAAACAAATCTAAACATGTCTGGAACACATGATGAAATCCCACCTCCACCACCACCTCCACAAGAAACACAACAAAAACCAACACAACAAACTCCTCAAACAGTCTCAACCATCAAACTACCAATTCTCAAAAAGGGAGAATATGACATATGGGCTATGAAGATAGAACACTATCTGGCCCATACAGACTATCCAATTTGGGAGGTTATCCAAAATGGGAATGGTCCTGTATCAGTCACACTGGATACCACAGGACAGATTAAAATTTTGCCTCCTAAAACTGCAGAAGAAATGGTGCTGAGAGAAAGAGAAAGAAAAGCAAGGACCACCTTGCTAATGGCCATACCAGAAGATCATCTAGCTAAATTCCACAAAATGACTGATGCAAAAGATATGTGGATTGCCATAAAATCCAGATTTGGTGGAAATGATGAATCCAAAAAGATGCAGAAGTACATCTTGAAGCAACAATTTGAAGGATTCACAGTATCCAACTCAGATGGAATTCACAAAGGATATGAGAGATTCCAAAGTCTACTCAGTCAGCTAGAGATTCATGGAGCAGGTGTATCTACTGAAGATGCAAATCAAAAGTTTTTAAGATCTCTACCTTCTGCTTGGTTACAAGTTTCCTTGATCATGAGGAACAAACCAGGAATGGACAGTCTTAGTTTTGATGACTTGTACAACAATCTAAGAGTCTTTGAAAATGATGTGAAAGGCTCTACTGCATCATCATCCAACTTGCAAAATATAGCATTCGTCTCTGAAAACACCAACAGTACTAATGAAGTTAGTACTGCTTATGGTGTGTCCCACTCTTCTGGTCATTGTTTAAAGCATGAACAACCATCAACATCATCATATTCCTTGCTTGCAAGTCAATCTAGTTGTCCTCAACTGGATCATGAGGACTTAGATCAGGTTGATGAATATGATCTCGAAGAAATGGACTTGAAATGGCAAGTGGCAATGATCTCCATGAGAATAAACAAGTTCCAAAAGAAGACTGGTAGAAAACTACAGTTTGATGCAAAAGAACCTGTTGGTTTTGATAAAACAAAAGTGGAATGCTTCAAATGCCACAAAACAGGGCATTTTGCAAGAGAGTGTAGAACGAAGGAAGAGAATAGAAGGAGAGATGGATGGAATACTGGGAATAGAGAAGGGAGAAGAACTAGCAATAGAGATGAAAGCATAACTGGAAAGAAAGAAGAATCTAGAGCATTAGTGACAGTTGATGGAGAATGTGTTGACTGGACAACTCATTCAGAAGATAATGATAACTATGCTTTCATGGCTAACAACAGCACAGGATCAGACACTCAGGTACTTTCTTGTTCAAATGAGTGCAAAGAATCTTATGCTAACATTAAAAGACTGTATGATATTCAAAAAGAGCAACTTAGTGATGCTAGTGTTGAAATAAAAGCTTATACTTGCCAAGTAACACTTTGAAGATTGAATGTACGACTGTGGGCGATTGATGGGATAGGAATATGCTTTGGCCTGTGTTGATGACGGGAATAGGACTTTGCCATCACCACACGTCAACAGTTTGGAAATAAGCGTTTATCAAAATGGTATTAAATTACTTGCATTAAAATTTAAATGGAGAAGGCAGGAACTTGTATCACAATGTGCCAAGTTGGGTCTTTGCAGTGGCACTAGTGCTAAAACGCACTTAGTAGAGTAGATAGGCCGTGGATGCATAATTAGCGTGAGGCGGGGGCGACCGGAAGTAGACACTTGACCGGGATGGATGCGACAATCGTCATGCATTTGGTGGGTGTAAAAATGTTGTGCAATCTTTAGTCTTGTGGGCCAACATATTGGCTAGGGTACAGGTGAAACATATTAAAATAAAGTTGATGTGACTACACCTTCTTTCCTAACGCCAATCGATTAAATCAAAAACTATTGATTTTATTTGTATGAAACACCAATAAATTCAAACAATGGCTTGCTAGAATTGAAGATTTTAGGTTAAAAGAAAGTTAGGGAAAAAATACAATTGGAGTTGATTTGAGATTACAGTAGTCGAGAGATATAGAGGAACGATTAGGGGAGCGGGTCGGACTTTTTTAGAGAGAAATTAGGAGAGAATCGGTTTTTGCTCTGATTACCATATTGAAGGGTAATTCATTCCTTGCATATCTCCACAAAACAATCGACCGTATATAATACACAGATATTGGGGCTTTGAGCCAAAGATAAGAAGGAAAATAGCTTAAGAGATAAATCGTACAAACAAAATTATGACCTATGCCTATGATAAATACATACTAAAAATTTAGAGCCACGACTAAAATTGAAATGAGCCAAATCATATTACGTTTTGGTTCTCGAATACATATTGCCAGCTAATAAAATATATTGACTGTAAAGTGGAAACAACATCTTGAATTTAAAAGATTTTTGTGTATTCGTCATTTATTGGACCAGTTCTGGCTAAATAAAAAAATAAATGTGTTTTGATTAATGATTTTATATGTAAATAATTATCCATAATGCATAATAAATATCAGTAGTATAGTAATGGATAGAAATCAAGGTTATTATATAGAGAGAGGCGTGGCATTGGCGGCATGGCCAAGCCTCACGCATTTGCGAGTCATGTCGTTTTTAAGGCGTCTGGACTTTAAGCGAACACAATATAGGAAAAATATTTTTAAATTTATAATATTTATATCTTATTACTAATATATTGAGTTTACAAAAATAGGTCATAATACTGGAATTAAGTCAAAGAATTATTTTGATGTAATCTTTTTCATTTGTATTTATAAAAAATAAGGTTTTTATCGAAATTGAATTCACAAATGCATTCACGCATAAAGTATTATCGCGTCTTATCACGGTTTGTGCACTCCTCATCTCACGTCAAGTCTTAAGCCCAAACCTTGTTCTATTGCGTGGCGTAGAGGTCACGCATCGCGCCTTTGCGAGGCCTTTGTGACGCCATGGCGCGCTTTTTAGAACCATGATAGAATCACACAACTCTAAAAATATAATAGTTTAAGTTGAGACACCACGCACTCATAATCCTCCATATTAACAACAATATATATATATATTATATATATATATTATATACTGATAAAGATAAAATAAAAAGACAAAATATTCGTCTTGAGGAGAAGGATGAAAAAGATATATTTTGGTTTAAAAAAGTTCTCAAAAAAAATTTCTGAGAAAAAAACATTCCACAGATAGTTGTGATGTAGGTGCATGAAAAAGTTGTTGGAAAAGGGAAAGTTTTTCTAATAAGTGGATAGTTTTACGAAAAAAAAAAAAAGAAAAAATAAAATAATTATTAAAAAAAGATTGGTGCACATTTAAGTCGGTTTTTTTTGGGCATTCAAACTATTCGGTTTTTGTACCCAACTTATTTTGACTTTCATAATTGCATCAATTTTTATTGCGCATTCAAACTATAACAAGTTGAAAAAATGTGGGCATCATAAAAATTTTTGTGCATCAAAATTTCTTTTTTTGGCATTTAAAAAAAGTATAAAAAACTCAAATTTTGATAAAAACTTCCACCCACTTTTAAGAAAGTTTTTTTGCACCTAACATACCTGAATTAATGGAAATTTTTTTAGAATTTTTTTTTGAGACTTTAAAAAAAAAGTTTTCTTTTTATCCTTCTCATGAATATTTGTCTTTTTATTTTAACCTTCCTCTATATATATATATATATATATATATATATATATATATATATATATATATATATATATATATATAGAGTAGGGATCTTCGTGAGAAGTAAAATTAAAATAAGACAGTGGTGAGAAGTGACTCAAATCACACATGTTGAGATGCATCGACTTTTATTAGATGCATTTCTACTCATCTAGATATGAAACCAATTTTGAGTTTCGAAATAGTTAATTTGATGTGTAGTTGATGCAATGATTTTCATGATTTCAGGCACCATGTGAGGAACAAAAAACAAGAGAAATCTCGAAATGCTATCTAATTTACGTTTAGCATCTAGAATACACATTATGATGCATTATAATGCATCTATGGATTAAGAGACTGCATCAAAATTTACGTCGGTGCATCACGGATATGCGTTTTATGTTACTTCTTTATCCTTTATATTTTAATAAAAACTTCTCATTTTGATCCTAGCTCTATATATATATTTATTATATATTTATATTATATTTATATATAATATTTATATATATATATATATTATTATATATATTATTTATATATTAACATTATATACGAGGCTAACTATGACGGGATTAATATGAATAGTGACTCAACGATGGGGACATGGCACACAATTCAATTAAAATTTCTATAAAATTTTTATGAAAAAAGCGTTATCATTTTGTACATAGCCGTAGTTTGAAACTCATTGACCCAGTGTTTCTTTGAATGATTTTAACCAACTGAGTCAAGCCATTCAATTGTGCTTTACTATGCGAAAAACAGTTAGTGATATATTATAAACCTGACACTCCCTAATTTTCTGATTTTCTTATTTATACTACACGCCTACTTTTTATCAAAACCTAAATGCCTCCAAAAATAGCCTCTTTAAAAAAACCCTAATGATCTTGTATCCACTAAAAACATCTTTTCAATTTTTTGTTTTGGTTTTGAGGAGAATACAGTTCACTGTTTTTTGTTTTCGTTCTAGCACGCTTTTATCCGTCTTCAGTTTGCTCCCTCACAATTTATATTAGTTTTACTCATCTAGTATGTACCTTCTGTAATAGCTCCTTTTGCAAAAACATAAGTATGCATGATTTTTGTTCGACTATAAATTATGTTTATATAGGGAGGATCGTAAACTACTACAACATTAGTTATTAATATTGAACAAGCAAATTTATACCAATTCAATTCCACGTGCCAAATTGTTATGCTACTTAAAACCTTGCTAGTACACCGAGCCCATATTTTTTAAATTATACTCATAGTTGAATTGTGTTGCGGTAAGTTATGAATAAAGTTCATTGCGTAATTCTTAGTGTCATTGCGTATTTGAAATACAAATTCTTTGTCCCTACACCTGAAGACCAAAACAATTATTCTATGGGTTAAACCCATAGTATTAGGAATTAAAGGCATGGATGATATATAGACGATGATTAGAACTTAGATTTTACTGCGATAAGTATTTCATATCAGGTTTGTTAATACTTGTGTTTTTGCATTATATCATTATCTTATCATATCATCTCCTTAATTCATTTAAAGTCATTATCATTAGTTATGTACACATCGTTTTTTGTTTGATCTAAGGTGTGTTGTATTCACACAATATATTCTCTTTTCTATTTCCATGGTTGGTTACTTTTCGTGGTATATGCATCAGGTTTAGTTTAATTTTCGCTGGCTTAACATAGTTTTGTATCGTTTATGTCTGTTGAATTTTATCGTTTTCTAAGTATTATATTCTTGGCCATTTTTAGGGATCGATTTAGGGCTAGTGGTGGGAAAAGTATATATGATTGAGCAACACTTTATCCAATTGAATAGAAGTATTTTAACTTGTTTTTTCAATTAAAAAATATTCATATAAAAGCTTTGTTCAATGCGATTTACACCTTACAACAATTTACTTTTGGCTTCGACGCATGTCGTAGCAAAAAGTGGGAAAATGTCGTAGCCAAAGTTCTTTGCCTTCGATATATGTTAATGATTGAATATTCATAATGTATAACATTTGGTGGTATGGCACGCGTAAATGTGTTCCCAAACATGTTGTGTCATTATTTCCTACTCCTTATATCTTGCGGGCAAAATGTACCTGTGGTTGTCTATCGACTGATGGTCCTAATGAGACCTTTAGGTATGGAGAAACTCGGGGCTTAAGAAGAAAGGAGCTTATTAAGACACCTCTGTTTTACGCACTACCTCAAGCTACCGTTCTAGCTATCGTTTGCGCCAATTGAATCTATAAATATAGATCCAGATACTACCAAACCAGTTCTTTGCTTCATTGATGGAAACCTCTATCTTCGCCAAGGTATTAACTAAATTGAGTACAAGAACTACTCATTTACCTGTTTTAAGGGCATCTATGGACAATTCTGGTTTGCTAATTGGAGCTGGGATTTGCGGTTTAGCACAGCACTTACACTTCACCAAAAGAGCATCAAAAGTGTCGTATTTCCAGTGAGATCAAAAAGTTTGAGGATCGTCACCGGAGCAGCCATTGGAATATCGGCAAAAAAGTGACGGCTACTTTCTTGATCAGCTTTGGTGGCGCGGTTATTCTTGGTCCATAGTTGTTCCCGTTAAAACAGGTTACTCGTGTGTTCTTACGATAAATACGTAACCTATATATTATCGTGCTTGTTGCCATTATATCGTTTTCTTACAGTTTATATCTTGGCCATTTTAGGGATCGATCTTGATGTTAGATGTTGGGAGGAAACAACAAAGGCATTGCTATGTAAGTATATATGTTTTTTTTTAGCAACTACTTTACTCCAATTGATTTGAAGTATTTATCTTTTTGTAATCAATTAAAAATATGAAAGTTAATAAGCTTTGATTCTTTGAGGTTTTGACGGTTTTTGGCGATATATGTTTTTTGTAATGATAGCTATATTCATACAGTTATAACTTTATGGAGTATGGACGCACAATGTGTTCCATTTGTTTGTTCATTATTTCCTTACTCATATAACCTTGCGGACAAAATGTTTCGTGGTTGTCTATCGATGATGGCCTAATGGACGTGTAGGAATGGAGAAACTCGATGCTTGAGAAGAAAGGATCTTATAGACGCTATTTTTGACGCACTACCTAGATCAACACGTATTGACATGTAAGGTGTTAATAAATAGGATTATGAGTTTTGAAAATCATTTTTTTGATACATCTTATCACAAATCATCTATCATGAATACAATGACTTACGTTAGTAGCAAAATATCATCTGGGTCTTGGCATGGTGTTTGAATAGAAAATGGAATAGTAAAATTTAAATAAATTTACTGTCTTTAAGAAGCAAATAGTTTGGTGCGTGAAAGAAATTCAACATGTTGGAAAAGTGTTAAAGTAGCGAACATAGAAACTAAAGTACGGGTCATGAGAAAGGGCCTCAAATATTTTTAAGTGCACACAACTTTAACAAAAAAGCAAAAGGAATTATAGTACGGGTGTTGTCGCAAAAGCTCCTTTTTTAAAGCCTAATTAAAATGACTCGAAGTAGATAGGTTCTGTTTGCGCGTTGTGGAGGAGTGCTTTTTAACTTAGATTTTTTCGTATTTATTTGGTTGTCAATAGTGTGGACTCCATATCAGCAGTTATAAAGGAGACTCATGCTGAAGTTTTGCGGATTAAGGTGTCTGATTCATTTCAATTAAGGCTGGTATTCCTCTGTTGCTTATCTTCAGATAGCTTTCTTTTCTTTTCTATTTTTTCCTTTATTCAATTTTTTTGGTATTAATAGGACTGATGTTAATGTAACTTTTGTTAGGTATTAATGCATGGAATGCTTGAAGACCTCCTCTTATTGATGACGCACTTTAATCCACAATGAATCTATTATGAGTAAGGTTACATCTTATTAACATTTTACTCTTATAGTTGCATGACTCTAACGGCTATTGTTTAAAACCTTTGTTTTAGTTGGATGATAATTCTCATTGGGGCAACGTGTGGATTCAGGCGGCATGGCAAAAGTGACTGGGAAACATTTGCACGTGCAGATTCTTACCGGGAGGTATGTATCTTTTGTACTACTTTGTAGGTTCCACAATTAATTGTTGAACATAAGCATACTAATTAATTTAATTTGTAGATTTGGAAAGAATCAGTTGCTTTGCGGCATTCATCTACTCTCGAATTAATGAAATTGATTGAAGATACGATACAGATTCTGATGGCTAAAATAGAAAGCATTGTCCAATCTATGAATGACAATTTATCTGCAGAAGGTTGGTATTTACCTTAGTTTACATGTCAACTTTTAATTTACATACTTATTCACTATCACCAAAACCTTGCTAAATGCTTGACATTGCCTCCATATTAGATTCAGGTTTATTCGTCAAATAAGATTGAAGATTGATTAAAAATTTCAAACCTTATTAAAACAATTAGAGGATCTTCAGGTTGTAAATGTTTATTTTTTGTGTTGTGTATATTGTTGCTTGGTTCTAAACACACTGCGGAGTTTGGCAGTATGACACTGAAGGATAAAGAGATGTATTTACAAATGTCGACCGTTACATCATTCTAAAAGGTGTTGAATAACTCCATTAAAACTTGGGAACACCGTTCTGCCATTCGCCCTGGAGATGCTCTTGGGAATCATTATTTGCCATGCTCAACGCTTAACACCGGTCCCAAGGGTAATAAAAAAACCAAAAATTCATCAAGCATTTTCATTAACCACTCTTACGTAGCTCAATGTCAATCCTCTGACTTTAGCGTAGCACCAACTTGAGGGGTCCCAATGCCAACACCACTGGATAGATGGTTATCGAGCTCCAGAAGAGTTACTCCATATCCGTAAGTGTCTCAAATAGAGAATTGGTACGGCACAACTAAGATGCATCAAAAGTCTAAAGTTGTGTAGCTTATGTAATTCAAGAGGCATCCATAGCTTATGTTCAATGTTTATTATTAGTTCAACCAGACAATGTAAACCTTATGTTTATCGTTGAACCATTGAATTAGTGAGAAAATATGTATCAACAAAAAAAAAATTATTATGAAGCGAACCCGCCTAAAACAGTTTCATCTTAGATTTCAGCAATACTCTCACCTGTCTAAAAATTTAAAAAATCATAAGTTGTGTTAAAAATCAAAACGTTACACACTTAAACTAAAAAAAAAAACCCGAAACAAACCGCCCGTCGGAAGAGGGTTACGTAACTAGTGTACTATATATTATATATATATATATTTTTTTTAATAAATATATTATATATACTATATTATTTATTATTATATATAGTATATATAATTTATAGATATACTAATAATGGATAAGCCCGCTCGATGGGCGGGCATGACTTGTAATTATTGTTTATATTTTTTTGCTAAATATTTGTTTTTAAAAATTGTATATTATACAAAGATTTTTTAATGCATAGTAGGAATCTTTGTCTATTTGTTTGTGTTTATGTTATTACTTAGTATATTTTATGATTTTTGAAGTAACTGTATAGAATTTGTATTTAGTTTATTGAAAATTGTATATGATAAAACATTAAAAGACTTGTACATTAAGTATTACAAAATAGAAGTTATTATTTTTTTACCACCCAATGGGCTGGTAAGCTTTCATAATTATGCTTAAAAAACAATGAGTATGTCTACAACCTTAAAGAATACAAACATATTAATTACTAAATGAACAAAACTTAAATATTTTTCAAAAGAACAAAATAAACTATGCTCATGCAAATCTAAAATTAAACTTCTATTATATAATACTGTTGAGCAGTGTATTTTGTGTAGTTTTCGTATGTGGAGAAACAAGACATCAATCCTTCTTTGATTTTTTGAGTCTTTAAACGGTACAATATAGTTTCTCGTGTGACAAAATTGGTCAATAGTAAGATGCTATTATAGATATCGTCTTAGAATCATGTAAGGGATGATCTTCATACACGTAATGGTCATGCCGATAACCAACGTTTTACAATCTATATTGCCAAAACAATTAATAGCTGGACACCACTTATCCAAACCGGCAACTACAAAAGAAGGTGAGGACACTTGTTACCAATTACATATTTTAAGCTCAACGTGACCGGGACTTGAAGTGCTTGCTCTTGTAATAGATGGTGACGCTGTGTCTGAGCAGGGGGGAGGTTGGGGTAAGGGTAAACCAACAAGGAACTGTCGGGCATCTCTTCCTACAACGAATATTTGGATTTGGGATATTCCAGATTATTATTGTTTTATTTATAAACTCGAACTATCGTAGAAGAAAATAAAGTGTCAAGATGTAAACGTGATTCCACATTGGTCTCTTCTGATTCAACATGTACTTTATTGTCCATAAATGAATCAATCTAACAGCTTTTTAAGTTTGATGGGAATTGAACTAAGATGACACAGGACCAAATTATATATTTCCACATTTCAAAACTCATTGTCTAGTTGTAAATAATTGATGACGTATAATGGGTATACCAAGCCTCTGGGCTTGGGCTACATTACTCACTTGGGCTTATGGCTCAAACCTATCAATAAAAGGCCATGGATCTAAAGGCACCAAACTCATGGGCTTTCGGTCCCGAACCTAGCTGAACGTCCGTCGGATCCTCTTGTAGACGATCGTCCGCGGATCTACTTGTAGTAGACGATCCAGTCCGCGGGATCGATCTATAAGACGGTCCGCCCGTGAAACATCTGCGCTCCGTTCAACACGATTTATCGCGGACCCTTGCGACAAGGGACCCACTACAAAGCCAACTATTAAAGTAACCGAAATACTAGGAAACCCTAACAGTACTAGACACTGTACAATAGGGGTCACAATACATTCCCCAAAATAGGATTCACATTTATTATATTCTCTTGAAACATACGTCTGACTTTGAATCTTATCTCTCACGCCGGAGTCTAATGTGGGGTTCAGTCCACCACGGTAAGGGCTAACGGTTTACTTTTAATTGTTCAAGGAAATGAATCTATTCACTTCTCTTGCTCTAGTACAAGATCCATCATTCAAGTTCACTTCGGAGGCCTGGACCCGACAGGGAAGGGGTCTTCCAGCGATCTCGCTATCCAGACACGAATTTTATGTACAAAAAGTCATAAGTAGCGTCATCCGTGGGACCTTACGCCCCACGTTTTTTTTAAAAACTTCACCTTGAGCATCTCGAACAAAAATCACAAACAATTCACGTCGCCTCCTTACTCTGTGAGGTACACAGTGGGAAGGAATGGTACCAAGGGTCTTGAAAGGAACCTATGTCTGACGAGGAGTCTTAGGGAAATGTTGCGACAAAATTTATCATTC
Organism: Tanacetum coccineum; assembly: GCA_026074375.1. Lineage (NCBI taxonomy): Eukaryota > Viridiplantae > Streptophyta > Magnoliopsida > Asterales > Asteraceae > Tanacetum > Tanacetum coccineum. Next base: position 29,271 of record BQNB010015899.1, read on the forward strand.
ATCTTTTGTCCGCTCAATTGCTGAAAAAGATGCAAAAAAGAAAAAAAGAGCAGAAAGACAAACTCAAACGCTGGGTTTTAAGCACGACTTGATCTATGGCGAAAGTCGGGAAGTAAGATCGAGAAGTCGTGAAGATAGCAATACTCTGGAATCCTGACTCCAACCGCCTACCGAACAGAAAACTAGAAGAAGGCACGGAGCACAGGTTAATTCCCCGAAGCCATCACCGCCTCGACAGTGTATTCACAAGACTCAAAAAGAACAGACCCTTCACCGCTGCCCCCGGCGCGGGAAGAAGAGGCGTGTTTAATTGGTTGGGACAAGTAAGGGCCAGCTACATCCGCACGTTCTGATCAGTCGGTCGGCGAAGTCTACAAGCTCAAAAAGAACTGAAGTTTGTGAAACAAGAAAGGTCGTCAAACAAAAGCGAACACACTTTATCGTGTGCTGACACTAGCAAATACTCAAGTAAAAGTGATGACAGTGATGAGGTGATTGGGAAATCCAGTGCAAAGAAGGCAGAAATCAAACACCGATGAAGACGATCTCTATCGGCCTTGGACATGTGAGGAAAGAAACCCTTTCACACCCCGGATCCGGCACTTTAGTCTCCCGAGGACTAGGATGCCCAGCCACGTCAAAACATACGACGGAAGCGGAGATCCGGAAGATCACTTAAAGTTATTTCAATCAGCCGCAATAAATCAGAAGGGTTTGGGCAAAATGCCAAAACATGGTGGCTTATGTTCAACTCAACCCTCACCGGGAACGCTAGAGTTTGGTTTGACAAGCTACCAAAGAGTCGTTTGATAGCATATGATATCTTAAGAACCAGCGTTCAGGGAAAATTCCCTTCAGCAAACAAAGCATTCAAGGATCCAGTGGAGTTCATCACCTCAAGGCAAAGAGATGGAGGAATCTACGGAAGAACTTCATGGAAAGAATATAAGGCAGAAGTCCTGGACGTTAGAAAGGAGCTCCGGGAATGCATGGTAATGCTCCGGATTTATGCATGGAAAAAACCAACCCTTGGATAATCAAGCGTCTATATGAAAGAATTCCGAGATCTATGGAGAAATGTAAGAATGACTAACGTCTTTACACAAGGGAAGTTGCTGCACTCAGTCCTCTTACGGGTCAAGAAAAACACCATATGGAAAACCTTCAGAGGGAGGGAACAGCGAATTTCAAGAAAGGCTCAAAAATAAACAAAGACGGATCGTAAGCGAGATAGATTCTCACTTCTCATCCAAACTCCAAAAGAAATTTTTGCTCTGGAAAAAGGAAAATTCAAAGCCCCACCCCCAATGGTAACTCCTGTGGAAAAAAGAGATAGCAGAAAAACAGTTTGCGAATTTCATTCGTATACGGGTCCACAGCACAGCACGAGTGCATGCAGCTGAGAAGCAACATAGATGAACATTGATCAAGGCCAGAAAATCTGTGTCGCCAATTCATCAAAGGAATTAAACTAAACGACAAGCCGGAAGCACAAAAGAGGCGAAAGCATCCGGAAAGGATAAAACCTTGACTATACTATATATCCAACCTTGGGAAGAGTTGGCAAAGCCTAGGGATACCTAAAGTTCTCTCGGAGTCTGCAATGTCTTTTCCACCCCTAAGGGAAGAAGAAGGGACGGAGGGCCCAATGATCATTCAAAGTCGAAATGGGCGGACAACTTTGTGCATAGGGTTATTACGTTTTGACGGCGGAGCATCCTCAGAGGTCTTATATGAACATTGCTTCATAAAAAACTCCGCAAAGAGAGTAAGGGATCAATTGGTTTGCGGCACACCACTCACCTTATCGGATGCAAGGAGAGAGACCATTTGGCCGCTAGGCCAGATAGCCTTGCTAGTAAAAATAGGTGATGAAGTACACTCCACCTTACGCATTGGATGAAATTAATGGTTTATCAGGTCACATCCATACTAATGCAATTTGGCAGGTCTTGGCATAAGAAAAATCCGCAGCATTTTCCTGTATTGTACCATCAACAGCACACGGAATGTTGAAATTTCTCGTTGAAGGCGGCACGGTAACGTTACAGAGTAGTAGGGTTATTCCTATGGAATGTGCTATGATCTCCGGACCTAGCACCCAGCCTCTCGCAATGAACCAAGTACAGGAGGAGAAAATAAATATAGCATTCAATCCAGGAGTACCCTGGAACAGACAGTGCCTAGGATTAACATTAACAGAAAAAGGACGTAAAGGAACTATGTTCCTTGCTCAAACAAAACTTGGATATTTTCGCCTGGAAGCCAGCTGATATGACGGGCGTCCCACGAAGCATCGCGGAGCACCGCTTGAATATCCGGGAAGGATATTCACCAGTCAGGCAAAAGAAAAGAGGACAGGCACCGGAACGAAATAAGGCAATCCAAGAGGAAGTGGAAAAATTAGTAGACGCTAGAATAATGAAGGATGTACTCCATTATCAAGTTGGCTTTTTACTCCGGTAATGGTCAAAAAGCATGACGGAACTTGGCGAATGTGTGTAGACTTCAAAGATCTTAACAACGCATGCCCCAAAGATTGTTATCCATTACCGGAAATAGACTGGAAGGTGGAGTCCCTCTGCGGGTATTCTTTCAAATGTTTCTTGGATGCATACAAGGGGTACCACCAGATTAAGATGGCAAAAGAGGATGAAGAAAAAACGGCGTTCATAACAAGCCAAGGAATATTTTGCTATTCTAAAATGCCGTTCGGTCTAAAAAATGCCGGGTCCACATATCAACGATTAGTGGATAAGGCATTCCAAAGGCAAATTGGACGTAACCTGGAGGTATATGTCGATGACCTGGTTATAAAGAGCCGCACGGAAGAAGAAATCATCCGAGACATAACAGAAACATTCAAAACCCTTCGACAGATAAACATGAAATTGAACCCCAAGAAGTGCACTTTCGGAATGCAGGAAGGAATGTTTTTAGGCTACAAAGTAAGCACCAACGGGTTGAGAGCATGTCCGGATAAAGCAGACGCGGTCCTCAGCTTGCCATCTCCGAGATGCATCAAGGACGTGCAGAAGCTAAATGGAAAATTAGCAAGTTTAAACAGATTCTTGTCAAAATCAGCAGAAAAATCGTTACCTTTTTTCAAAACCTTGAAAAATTGCACAAAAAGAGCGATTTTCAATGGACACCAGAAGCCGAAGAGGCCTTCAAACAAATGAAAAAACTTATTGCAGAACTCCCAACACTTACCGCTCCAAGGGAACGTGAGGAGTTAATCATATACTTGGCTGCAGCAAAGGAAGCTATTAGTGCGGTATTAATGACGGACAGAGAAGGCAGGCAGATACCAGTATATTTCGTAAGCCGAACTCTACGAGGCCCGGAAGTCAACTATACCCCTATGGAAAAGTTGGTGTTAGCCTTGCTCAGTGCAAGCAAACGATTGAAAAGATACTTCCAAGCACACACGGTCGTTGTAATAACAAATCAACCGATAAAGCAGCTGTTGTCAAGTTCGGAAATATCTGGAAGAATGCTGAAGTGGAAGTTCGAGCTAGAAGGATACGACATCCAATACAGACCAAGGACCGCAATCAAAGGCCAAATATTGGCGGATTTTATTGTGGAACGACCGGAAGAAGAGTCTCCGGACGAACTTATGGCAGAACCGGAGGTGTTACCGGAGCCGTGGACATTGTTCACAGACGGCTCGTCTTGCGTAGACGGCTCCGGGGCAGGTCTGATACTAACAAATCCGGAAGGGGCAGAATTTACATATGCCATGAGGTTTAGATTCGAGGCCACTAACAATGAAGCCGAATATGAAGCACTAATAGCCGGTCTCCGGATCGCAGAAAAAATGGGTATAAAGAACTTGCAAGCAAATGTTGACTCAAGACTTGTGGCAAATCAAGTTAACGGCTCTTACATCGCCAAAGAGTCAGGCATGGTCCAGTACTTAAACAAAGTAAAAACACTGGCAAAGAGCTTCAAGGAATTTTCCATCAAACAAATACCGCGAAGTGAAAACAAGAAAGCGGACGCCCTGAGCAAGATCGCGTCCACAAGCTTCGCGCATCTTAACAAACAGGTGCTTGTGGAAGAATTGCAAGAAAAGTCCATAAATGAAGAGGAAATTCTCGACATAGTAGAAGAAGAAGGCAATACATGGATGACACCCATACAAGAGTACCTGACAAAAGAAATCCTTCCGGAGGATAAAAAGAAGGCCAGAGCGGTACGGCGGAAAGCAGCCAAGTATGCCATGATCAATGGAACCCTATACAAGAAATCCTTTTTAGGACCATGGCTTCGGTGCGTCGGAGCCGTGTTTAAGAAGTTGCATACAAAAGTGTTTGATAAAAAATGAATTTTTTCCCGATCAGATCAATCAAGTCCACGATGGTTTATCAGATCTTACACCGCCTGGTACGTTAATCTTACTGCATCTATTTTATCAAATTAAATTTGTTTTTTAATATGATGAAGTAAAGTTTTTAAATCTATAAACGAGTGTGTGTAGGTATATGTTTATGTATGTTCTCATCTAGATCTGAAACCATATGTAGAAAAATATATATAAAAAACGTGTTTAAGAAAGTTGCATACAAAGTGTTTGATAAAATGTCTCAACTAGACTTTGTAACTGTGATGTGGTAGGATATGAGTTGTAATGCAGTAGGTTACTTGTGTTTTCTTGCTTTTGCCTGTGATGTGGTAGGAAATGAACTGTAATGCAGTAGGTTATTTACGTTGTTCATAGGAATAATTTAGTGTAAATGTGGCTTGCCGGTTTTAACGATATTGATTGTGTTTTCTTGCTTTTGTTTGTGATGTGGTAGGAAATGAATTGTAATGCAGTAGGTTACTTATGTTGTTCATATGCATGATTTAATGTAAATGTGGCTTGCCGTTTTTAACGATATTGATTTTGCTTGCCTACTTTTGTCTTTGATGTGGTAGGAAATGAATTGTAATGCAGTAGGTTACTTATGTTGTTCATATGCATGATTTAGTGTAAACGTGGCTTGCCGTTTTAAACGAAATTGATTTTGCTTGCCTACTTTTGTCTTTAATGTGGTAGGAAATCAACTGTAAAGCAGTAGGTTACTTACGTTGTTCATAGGAATGATTTAGTATAAACGTGGCTTGCCGGTTTTTACGAAATTGATTGTGTTTTCTTGCTTTTGCCTGTGATGTGGTAGGATATGAGTTGTAATGCAGTAGGTTACTTGTGTTTTCTTGCTTTTGCCTGTGATGTGGTAGGAAATGAACTGTAATGCAGTAGGTTACTTATGTTGTTCAATAGGGAAAGATTTTCGGAATGATGTAGTTATAATTGGCTTGACTCGGTATTCATGAAAAATTGATTGTGTTTTCTTGCTTTTGCCTGTGATGTGGTAGGATATGAGTTGTAATGCAGTAGGTTACTTGTGTTTTCTTGCTTTTGCCTGTGATGTGGTAGGAAATGAACTGTAATGCAGTAGGTTACTTACGTTGTTCATAGGAATAATTTAGTGTAAATGTGGCTTGCCGTTTGAACGAAATTGATTGGTATTTTATTGCTTTTTTTAGCTCGTGTGGTAGGAAATGACTTGTAATGCCAGTAGGTTCTTATGTTGTTCATATGGCAAGATTTAGTTGCTAATGTGGTTGCATTTTAAACGAAATTGATTTTGCTTGCCTACTTTTTTCTTTAATGTTGTAGGAAATCAACTATAAAGCAGTAAATTACTTATGTTGTTCATAGGAATGATTTAGTATAAACGTGGCTTGCCGGTTTTTACGAAATTGATTGTGTTTTCTTGCTTTTGCCTGTGATGTGGTAGGATATGAGTTGTAATGCAGTAGGTTACTTGTGTTTTCTTGCTTTTGCCTGTGATGTGGTAGGAAATGAAATGTAATGCAGTAGGTTACTTATGTTGTTCATAGGAATGATTTAGTATAAACGTGGCTTGCCGGTTTTCACGAAATTGATTGTGTTTTCTTGCTTTTGCCTGTGATGTGGTAGGATATGAGTTGTAATGCAGTAGGTTACTTGTGTTTTCTTGCTTTTGCCTGTGATGTGGTAGGAAATGAAATGTAATGCAGTAGGTTACTTATGTTGTTCATAGGAATGATTTTAGCGTAAATGTCGGGCTATTTGTTTTTCACAAAATTGATTGTGTGTTTTCTTGCTTTTGCTTGTGATGTGATAGGATATGAGTTGTAATGCAGTAGGTTACTTGTGTTTTCTTGCTTTTGTTTGTGATTGGTAGGAAATGAAATGTTAATGCAGTTAGGTTAATTTATGTTGTTCTTATGGAATGATTTAGTATAAAGTGGCTTGCTGGTTTTCACAAATATTGATAGTGTTTTCTTGCTATTTATGTGATGACGTAGGATATGTGTTTTTAATGGCAGTAAGTTACTTTGTGTTTTCTGCTTTTGCATGTGTTAGTCGGAAATGAAATGTATGCAGTAGGTTTACGTATGTGTTATAGGAATGATTTATTGTAAAGTGGTTGCGGTTTTAATGTTATTGGTAGGGTTTTCTTTACATTTTACTTGTGTTTTGTGGTAGGAAAAGAATTGTTAATGCAGTGGGTAACTTGTGTTATTTTGCTTTTGCATGTGCATTGTGGTAGGAATTGAATGTAATGCAGTAGGTTTATTTACGTTGTTCATAGGAATATTTTAGTGTAAATGTGGCTTGCCAGTTTAACGATATTGATTGTGTTTTCTTGTTTTTGTTTGTGATGTGGTAGGAAATGAATTGTAATATAGTTGGTTAGTTATTCTGTTCATATGCATGATTTAGTGTAAACGTGGCTTGCCATTTTAAACGAAATTGATTTTGCTTGCCTACTTTTGTCTTTAATGTGGTAGGAAATCAACGGTAAAGCAGTAGGTAACTTACGTTCTTCATAGGAATGATTTAGTATAAACGTGGCTTGCTGGTTTTCACGAAATTGATTGTGTTTTCTTGCTTTTGCTTGTGATGTGGTAGGATATGAGTTGTAATGCAGTAGGTTACTTATAACAACCCAAAATTTTCATCAATATAATATCCATCTACTAAATTAGATGTCATCTTTTATACAGGGAAATTTTTTGCTTTATCTCATTATGCAACGTAACTTGCATCTCTAAAGTAAACGAGCTCACACAACCTCTATCAATGCCATATATATCTATGTTTATATCATGTAAACATCCTAATATGTCAAGTCTATATCTTAATATCATTTTTACCAAGTACATTATCCATTTAACGTACTTTTAAAATGTTATTTCAAAACAAGCATTAAACGTAAACGTTTATATCAAAACCCTAATTATATGTAATGTATACATATAAAATGAATGTGTAAGCCTTCAAACATATGTACAAGTGTACAATGCACCATATTTGAATCATATTTTCCCTCTAAGTCAATGTACAACTCATTTAAGCTCAATGTACAAGTCAATAATGCCTAAAAACATAATTAGGTCATTTAAGCTCCTAAACCATGTTTAAACTTTACACCACTTTAACACAAGGTACAAGCACTTAATGCATGACTTTTAAACCTTAAACCTAAACCCTAATCTAACCTAAACCCTAATCTAAAACCCTAAACCCTAATTTCACATTAACCTTAAACCTAAACCCTAAACCTAAAATTAAGCCCTAAACCTTAATCCTAAATCCTAAAACTTAATCCTAACACTAATGCTAAACCTTTATCTATCCTAAACACTAACTATTGAATTAATCCCTAAAAACCTAACTTTTTTTCAAAAACCACAAACTTCCTTCCGGCACCCTTTTCCCTCCAGTTCTACCCATTTTAAACCCAACCAAGTATCCTAGCACCTCTATGACTAAGCTACTACAGCCCTAAGCACCTTACAAGCACCTCTAACCCTTTCCTTGGCCACAAAGCTTGCTACATCACCTCCTTGTCACCCCCTTTACAACCGAACCCACATACACCTCCAAAACCTTCCACCTTGCTTAGCTACTCTTCTAGCCTTTCAATACTCAACATGCTTGCTCCATGATTAGCTAAGATAGCTAGGGACACTAAGCAAGATCTAAACTTGGGCACAATAGGCAATTTGATACACTATATAAGCTCGAAACATGCATAACCATTCAATCCACTCAAAAATTATTACACTTCAATGTGGGTTTTAATCAGACTAAGGAAGTTTAAGAGAAGGTCCTAAGCTCATAATAGAAGCCAAGAATCATGAAAATGATGCCTGAAATCGTTACTAGGTATGTTACTCGAACGGGGAGGAAAACCTATTTCGACCATTTAGCTCACGTAAGCCTAAGATCTTGTTCAGCTTATGCTCTATATTTTGTACAATAATGTTCAGATACTCTGAAGAATCATATATGAACTCTTGTTTGAAGCTTTGAATCCTCAAACCCATGTGTTTTTAATAAAAATCCTAAAAATGACCCATTTTGATTTTCTAGTTAACGAATCCTTTTTCTAAACTTTCGTTACGTTAAAATATCTAATTTTAGCTTATACTAATAAGCTATAACCTGCAAATATGATTTGGAATCTTAAAATAACCTTTGACTTTAGCATTTTTCTTAGACTTGTTTTACATAAAGTTTCCATGCATAGGGGTTAGATCATCATAACTTTCTCTAAATTTATATCTAAAGGAAGCTGACAATATCATTTCTTAAAGTTATAATATAAAAGACCTATTTTGCAAGTTTCAAGAAAAGGTTTAATATATATATATTACTTTTTGTATAAAGGACTAAACTTGTAATAAGTTTATTTAAACCAAGGATATATATTGCATTTTAGCAAACTTATAAAAACATTATATTTTATCTATAAAATATATATTATATATTATATATTATATATATATATTATATATATATATATATATATATATATATATATATATATATATTATAGTATATTATATTTATTTTTAATCATATATATATATATATATATATATTATTTATATTCTAAGCTTTTGAAGAAACTAAAAACTATAATATATCACATACCAGGCGCTTCCATGTAAGGGGTTTCATTTGGGTTAGTTTTGACGAGCTTGCTCTTGGATTTTACAATTTTTTAGAGTGTCTGGCTCTCAAGTATCTAAATACATTGTCCTTGAATTATGATGGCCGAATAGTGGTACAAAATTTTCATAATTAATTCCAATCCAAAGGTGATATTTCATTTATGGGACATAAAAACATATCCAATCAAACTAAGACTTGACATATTGCCCAGGTTGTGTGACGAAGCCGTTACTTTCACTTGATATACTTTTGTCATCAATAAGATTTCCTTATATAGTTAAGGTGAGTTCATAGACTCACTTTTAAATCTCTTGAATGTTTTCATAAACCCGTAAGGGGGATACATGCTATAAACCATGAATACAAGTGTTTTCTAAATGTAGGCTATCATACTATATTATTTGCCTTGTGAACTAAGTCCTCTTTATGCCAAAAGACCCCCCACCATCATGGACATTAATCACTTGAGTGAACGCGAATGGATATTATGAATAGGCTATTGGGATGAATAAATCCCATTTGTGTTAGCGGGGGATATTGTAACAAACGCACTATTATTTAAAATCTCATAGGTATATGGAAATTACCTACACCGGGGGCCATTTAATCTTGTATAGATATTATTGATATATACATAGTCAGTTTGAGGTCAATGGCTTCAGACGTATAATACACGATTAATACTGTTTTTAATGATAAATTGTATGTGTAGCAATTTTTACCTTATATTAACTTGTATATCAACCAATCAAAACACTTAGGGTGTAGAACAACGTAAACCCATGTTTATAACGACTTTATTCAAAACTTACTGTATTCCATATAGTTGTATCATTACAATTATTACATTATGGAGTGTAGACCAACTCTTAACCACTGCTATGATGACTTGTTATTCATACTATTTTATCATTAACATATGATTTTACTCAACCTTTGGTTGACTTCTTTTGATGTTTATCTCAGGTAATTGAGCAACTAATGGCACGGAATTGTAGATGGCTTAAATGTTATCATTCAACTTTATGTTCTTTAGATTTTATGGGACTGTCCTTTTGTAATTATAAACTCCTGATGAATAAATACAATGATAACAAAATTTTCAAAAAAAGTTCTCTTTTGTGTCGTTTTCTATGATTATGATGTTGTATTTGAAGTTAATACCCCAGGATTACAGCTTCCGTGCTATATGTTAAAATGGGGGTGTTTACAGGATTGGTTCAGGCGCCATGGTTATAGAGAACAAGGTTAAAACCTTAACTATAACTACTTTTCTTCTTCTAGCTAAGAAAGTCCTTCATGCCACTGCATTTCCCGAATAATATGTAAAGATACATAACTACTATACTATTATATAAATAACTTATGTTATTTACACTAGGTTGTTACACAGTTATGTCTCCATCCAACCACCCTATTATCGTCACATCTGATTTCGATATATACGATGCTTTTCTCTCTACAAAATGTTCAGACTATTTCCAGCCTCACGGGGAAAACACTTCTCCTGATCTTCAACTGATTTAATAAGTAACTTTTGCCACCATCGTCTTCTCACCTTTACATGATGATTCGTATATGGAAATCATGCAAGCATATGATGCCATTAGTCCACCATAAGTTACTATTCCACCCCTAGCTGTTTTGCCTCCATCTCCAGTGTTATCACTATCACCAATGTTTGATTCTTGAGATTTCTTTCCTCCCGAAGAGATTCCACCACCTAAAGACACTGAGACTCTTGTTGAATCACCCATTCCAATATCTCCATCTTCACCAGTAGGATCTTCATCACCATTTAGGTCAACCACACCACCAGATTATCCCTTTGATGAATCTATCTTCGCAGAGTTAGATAACTCATTATGGATCATACTACGACCACTAGGAAGTGAACCAGTCCCCAAGGAATCTAATAAGTCAGATGCTTGTTAGAATATTCATCTTTGGAAATAATCATGAAGGATATCCAGGTTCGTCATCAAGGGACTTTTGAACAAGATCCAAGTACTCAAAAACAACAAGGGAGAACCATCATATTAGATATGTGTTGTTTACAGCTTTCTAGAATCTAACCACTAGTTGTATGGTATAAATAATGACCCTTGTTAAATTTTGCTATATAAATTACATAGACAAGTTATTTTTGATCTAATACAGTAGTGATTCCATTATACCTCGTTGTTTCATAATACCAATAGTGTATGTCAAGATTGTCTATCCTATATCCTGTAGTAAGATGACTCATATCTTTATCCGAGATTACTATAGTTCTTTTACCATCTGATTTTCTCAATTTTTTTGTACTTAGAAACACTAAGCTTCCTATTAGATCACTCATTCCATTATTTATGTGTCTATTTCTCGAATTCAAAATTTTTTCGTTATATCTTGTATTATCAAAGAATGATCACAAATCTTTATAAACTTGTAATACGACTAAATCATTTTATGGATTCTTAATTCTATGTTGTCTTTTATATGTTGATAGAATGCCTCCTAAAAGAACATCACATTGAGCACACCAGACTTGGACTCAGGCTTGCCATCAATGAAAACTAGTTGTGATGTGTTTCCCGGCTCTAGGAAGCTCATAGCTGCATACAATGGCAGGGTTTAGCAATCCCAACAGGAACACCGGACCTACTGGAACTCCTGTAACAAAAATGGGAAGCTATAAAGAGTTCATAAGCTGTCAACCTTTCTACTTCAATGGTACAAAAGGAGCAGTTGGCCTCATTCACTGGTTTGAACAAACCGAATAAGTATTCTCTCGTAGCAAATGTGCCAAAGAAAATAAAGTAACATTTGCTACCGTTACCCTGACTGATGACGCCTTGTACTGGTGGAATGCATACGTCCAACCTTTAGAAATGGATCGAGCCAATTGGGTCACTTGGACTGAGTGAGAAGGCTCCTAGACAAACAAGTATTGTCCTCTATCTGAAGATCAGAAAAATAGAAGATAAGTTTATAAATCTGAATGTAAAGGAAATGATTTAAATCCCTCATTAGAAAGTTCCAGAATTTGCAGTCTTATGCCCAACATTGTACAAACTCCAAGCACTCTGGAAGCTTTAGACTCGAAGGATACTTAACCAGTAACTTATGAAGGAAATGTTACGCCTCATACGCCTCAAACTTTGGAGGAAGCCATTACCATAACCTGAGGTTAATGGATCAGGGGTAACAAAACACAATATCTGCAGCAAGGAACAATGATCACATCCAAAAATTTGATAATGAAAGAAACACCACCGACACATACAACTACCCCAAATATTGCAACAACAATAACCACTCCAACAATCGCAACAACACAATACCAAGGATATACCGCAAAATAACAACCGTAACTGATGTCACACCATCAACAGAATAGGATGCAAGGAAACCTTCAGGGCGCTTATACTGCTAAAAGGGTATACTAAAAACGTCCATTGTGTAAAGTGCACCCTACATCACTTAGGACTTTACTTCAAGTGTCAGACTTGCAACAAGGTTAGGTCATCTGGACCAGGAACTGCAAAAAAAAGGACATCCACTAGAAACAACTACTAAACCAGTATCCATAACTTGTAATGCCTGTGGAGAGAAAGGGCATTATGCAAATCAATGCTCAAAAGCAAACAACAGGGCCATATGGGAGCCTAATTACTAAGAGACAACGTTGCTTTTGCTCGGTTTAGGATTTCTAACCTGGAAACAACTCTCGAGGATATTCAAGTTCGCCACCAGTTATATATGAAGGATCTTCTAAAACCCACTTCATAAATTTAAAAACCCCAAACACCAAGCTACTATCCTTGTCATTTATTACTTTTATCTAGAATCCTACCATAAGATACGTAGCATAAGTGTCAACACTCGTAAAGTTTTGATGATGTAAGATATGTAAGATAAAGTTATTCATGAAATAATAAAGTGGTGATTTCGTTACACCTATGTCTCGATGACTATTCAAAAACTTGACATTATTTTGTCAATCCAATTAGTTCTATTATATTCAACTTAAATACTCGCTCATACCTTTGAAATACTTATGCAACAAACAAGTTCTCGACTGACAATATGGGATCTGTGCAATTAAGTTCTCAATATTCTGCCGTTCTTCTTATGATTTTGAAACCATCATTCATCTTTTTCCTACACATTACCATTTTATGTTATCTTTTTTTTATGCTTAGGTAGGATGATTTATAAGCATCTTATTGAAATGAATTAAGACGCCTCTTTTTATAAGTAACAAATTATAAATGAGTAGGCTTAAGTATGCAGCATTTGTACGAACAACATTCTTTCAATCTGTAAACCGTTTGTACGAACAAATACCTTACTTCATGAAATCATTGTCAATATTACCTGATAATGAATGAAATCTTGGAACTTTTACCTCAATCATTAGTACCTAAATCTCGAGACGAGATTTTGTACGGTTGGGGGACTATAAAAACCTGATATTTTCATCAATTAATAGCATATTACTAAATTAGGATGTCACCTTTTATGCAGGGAAAATTTTTTGCTTTATTCATTATGCAACGTAAACTTGAATCTCTAACAGTAAACGAGAGCTCAGCATCCTCTATAATGTCATCTATACTATGTGTACCATCATGTAAACATCTAATATGTAAGTCTATATTTTTATATCATTTTTTCTCAGTACATTTTCCATTTAACATACTTTTAAATATTATTTCAAAACAAGCAATTAAACGTAAATGTTTTATCAAAAAACCATAATTATATGTAATGTATACATATAAATAAATGTATAGCCTTCCAAACTTATTGTACAAGTGTACAATGCACAAAATATTTGAATCATATTTTCCCTCCAAGTCAATGTACAACTCATTTAAGCTCAATGTACAAGTCAATAATGCCTAAAAACCTAATTAGGTCATTTAAGCTCCTAAACCATGTTTAAACTTTACACCACTTTAACACAAGGTACAAGCACTTAATGCATGACTTTTAAACCTTAAACCTAAACCCTAATTCATCCTAAACCCTAATCTAAAACCCTAAACCCTAAAAACAAAACCCTAAACCCTAATTTCACTTTAACCTTAAAACTAAACCCTAAACCTAAAATTAAGCCCTAAACCTTAATCCTAAACCCTAAAACTTAATCCTAACACTAATCCTAAACCTTAATCTATCCTAAACACTAACCCTAATTCGAAATTAAACCCTAAAAACCCTAATCGAACCCTAAACCTACCCGGCACCCTTTTCCCTCCATTTCTACCCATTTTAAACCCAACCAAGTATCGTAGCACCTCTATGACTAATCTACTACAGCCTTAAACACCTTACAAGCACCTCTAACCCTTTACTTGGCCACAAAGCTTGCTACATCACCTCCTTGTCACCCCCTTTACAACCGAACCCACATACACCTCCAAAACCTTCCACCTTGCTTAGCTACTATTCTATCCTTCAATACTCATCATGCTAACTTCCATAATTTATCTAAGATAGCTTGGACACTAAGAAAGACTCTAAACTTGGGCACCAAGGCCATTTGAACACTATATAAGCTGAAACATGCATAACCATTCAATCATACCTTAAAAACTCATACACTCTCAAATGGAGTTCTAACTCAGACTAAGGAAGATCAAGAGAAGTCCCTAAGCTCAGAATAGAAGCCAAGAATCAAGAAAAATGAAGCCTTGATGTCGTTACTAGGCGTACGAACCCGAAAACCCCATTTCGACCTTTTTTAGCTCAATGTAAGCTACTAAGATCTTGTCTCAATAAGCTTATATTTATGTACAATAATGTGTCATAATAACTTTTTAAGATCATAATAGGAATCTTGTTTGAAGCTTTGAATCCTCAAACCCATGTGTTTTTAATAAAACTCTAAAAATGACCCGTTTTGATTTTCTAGTTAATGAATCCCTTTTCTAAACTTTTGTTATGTTAAAACATCTTATTTTAGCTTATAATAATAAGCTATAACCTGCAAATATCATTTGGAATCTTAAAATAACCTTGCATGGCTTTTTGGACTTGTTTTGCAAAAGTTTCCATGCTAGGGGTTATATATTGTAACTTTTGGAAATTATTAACTACAAGGGCTGAAAATGTCATTTTATTAAAGTTATAACTATAAGGACCTATTTTGCCAAATTTCTAAGTTAAAGGTTTAATACATATATACTTTTTATATAAAGGACTAAACTTGTAAAAGTTTATAAACCAAGGGTATATATTGCCAATTTTGCAAACTTATAAAATATTATATTTTTATATTATATATATATATATATATATATATATATATATATATATATATATATTTATAATATTTTATTATTCTAGCTTTGAAATAACTAAAAAAAACATAATATATCCAGTACTAGGGAGCTTCATGTAAGGGGTTTCATTTGAAGTATACTGTTTTGAAGAGTTTGTTTTGGGGGAATTTTACGATTTAAAGTGTCATGGTCCTCAAAACGTTTACTCCAATGGCTTTAAAATTATGATGGCTCTATCCGAACAGTGATACAATATTTCCATAATAATCCAATCAAAGTGATATTTCATTATGACATAAAACATATCCAATCAAACTAAGACTTGACATATTACCCAGGTTGTGTGACGAAGCCGTTACTTTCACTTGATATACTTTTGCCATCAATCAGATTTCCCTGTACTGTTAAGGTGAGTTCATGGCCTCACTTTTAAATCTTTTAAATTGTTTTCATAAACCCGTGATGGGGATACATGCTATAAACTATGAATATAAGTGTTTTCTAAATGTATGCTATCATAATATATTATTGCTTGTGATCTAAGTCCCTTTATGCCAAAAGACCCCCACAATCATGGACCATTAATCACTTGCGAGTGAACGCGAATATTGTGAATAGGCCTATTAGGATTGATGAATCTCGTTTGTGTTAGACGGATAGGTAACCAAACACACTATATTTGAATCTCATAGGTATATGGCAATTACCTACACCGGGGGCCATTATCTTTATATATATCATTATTGATATATACACTAGTCAGTTTGAGTGCCATGAGCTTAGACGCAATAATACACTATTAATACTGTTTTCCATGATAATTGTATATGCTGCAATTATTACCATCATATTAACTTGTATTCAACCAATTCAAACACTTATAGGTGTATAACAATGTAACCCACTGTTTATAATGACTTATATTCAAAACTGTTTTCCATAATAATTGTACTCATTACAATTATTACACTTATGGGTGTATAACAACATAACCTACTTTGTGACTGCCAGTTGGGTCGTTTGTGTGGTTGCAATTCATGTATACAGCCGGTTAAATATAGCATAAGCTAGTAATCTCACATCAGAAAATGGGGATATACCTTATGATTAGCTTTTGCTGATACCCATAACCTGTAGTTGTAATGGGGATGAGTATTTCTCTAACAAGACTTAAGATACATCAAGTGTACAAAGATGGTGAAATTTCACAACCTAGCGAAAACTATGGAGTACCCATAAGTAATGACTCATTCTGTCTAGATAATGCTTTACTGCTCATCTATAAGTACAAACCTAGTATACACTTGATAAGTTTTTTCTTGATATGCATATATAGGTGTTGCATCCTTGTGCTCATGAGATCAATATTAACCGCAAAATATGGGATATTTACTTTAAAGACCTTCTCCCTAGGCTAGTCAAGGAAGGAAATGATGGTAATTGTTCAGCAACCTTTGACTCCACTTGCTTGCAGGTACACATATCTACAGGCGTACTAATGTTGTAAGAAAATTCCCTTTTTTCTAATAAATGGGCTGATATAATACAAATAACACATATTTATTTGTGAAGCGTCTAAATTATTATTAAAGAATAGAATGTTAAAGAGACTTTTGTAGGCTGTATATTACTTGGGAGGTGGAAACGAATTTATGTATAGTTTTTTTTAAATAATTGTCAATTTGGGCCTTTTAATTTTTAATTAACACAAAATTCGTTTATATCGAAATGGGGGTTAGTGTGTTAACGGATAGTGAGAAAAACTTTAATGAAGTGCATATATGTTTTACGTGTCTAGAGTTTGATTTATGTGTTGTTTTTCTCAGCTAACGCAAGATAGCCATTTTATTATGTATTTTTTCAAGATATAATTTGTGATGTACTCTTGTTGTCGTCATCCATTGTGGTTGTCATCGTCAAAATGTATTTTTTTTATTAAAAAAATGACGAAAACTGCCAATTCGCATATTTCAATGTTTGTGTGATGGAGGAAGACAGCGGTCGTTGTGGCTGGGGGAGGGCGCAGAAGGTTCTCACCCTGTCCCCGACATTGTTCTCTGACAATGTCCCCTTAGCAACGAATACATTTTAAACCCTAGCAACGAATACGTTTTGAACCCTTTCGAGTGAGAGCTTAAGGATATGATTCCCTTCCTTCTTGCTTGCTTGCGAGAAGGCTTTCTTGCGTTCTTGCTTAGGGCGGCCGCAGCGGTTGGAGGATGATGGTGAAGGCGACGGCGACTAAACCGCGGTGGGATATTCTTTCCAGGTTTTCTTTTTTATTTTATTGTTTTCGTATATGTTATTAAAGGGGCTTTTAGATTTTAATATTGAAAATGAATTTCATGTCAAATCTGATTCAAACTTCTATATATAAATTTAAGGTATAAAGTGAATGTCAATTTTGCAATGTCTGATCTCATAAGGCTTTTAAATGATCAATGTAGTTTCCTTAATTCTGTTGCTTAGAAAATGAAGGAGTCAAATAATATTTGATTACAGTGAAATAATATTTGATTAAATTGTACGTGCCTAGTGTTTGAACGTTCTAAAAGATTTTAAAATGGTTTTTTATTATCTTGTTCTTCATATCGGTTTATATGAACCTGTAACTTGGCCACGTTACATAATGAAGCCATAATCAGGTACATGGGTAACCCTTTGTCCAAATTATAGGAGAGGCTACCTTAGATCATGACTTCAGTTAAAAAAGTAGTTTTTTTTTATTCTGGTATTAATTTTGGGATTTCCTATTTTGGTACCGTACCGTTTTTCATGGTACCGATTATTTTTTGAACAAATTTCATGGTATCGGTTCCGGTACCGTACCGTTTTTTGGTACCCATGCTCATCCCTATAACTAGCTTTTTTGTTTTATATATTTGTTTCAAGGGATGGCTAAATCATAAGAATGACGGTGTGTGATGAAAATGATCAATGGATGCACCCTTACTTTTAGATGGCGTGCACAAATGTTTTTGAAGTTGTGCTTATATGTTCTCGAAGCTGTGCATATATGTTCTCGAAGAGTTCACGCATGTTATTCCAAGAGTGCACATTTATATTTAACAATATACATTTGTATTTGAATTGTATTTCATTTGATAACAAATTCTGTGTACTGTATTTATATTTATGTTTTTGCTTTCTTATAAATTTAGAGATTAAATGTATATATATTTATGTTTTTTGTATAAATTTTTGAAATAATGTACACTAGAAACATATGTGCAATTATCATTTTATGTAAAAAAAAACTAGTTTGATGGCTAAACGATTGTAATAAAGGAAAAAAAACACATATGCACTTTATTTTTTTAAAACTTGTACGCAAGAAACATATATGAGTTTATATAATATTAAAAAAAACATATATGCACCTTATTTTTTTGAAATATATTTGCTGATAAAATAAAAAATAAAAAATTAATTTTGAAAAAAAAAATCAATTCTGAAAATTTAAGGATTAAAAAAACGTTTTAAAAAAAGTGTGTTTTACTATTTTACCCTTTTGAATTAAATAAAATGATTTAATAATACTAAATTCTTATTGGTCCAAAGTTGGTTTTGTACAAAAAAATGGTTCTGTAAAGAACGGTCCCCTATATATATATATATATATATATAATATTATAGATCATATATATATATATATATTTATATTATATATTTTTATATTTATAATTATATTTATATATATTATATGTATAGTTGAGGTTCTTTTCAGAACCAAATAAATGTACAGAACTGCGAGAACTATTATTAACCAATTAGATTTTTTTAATATTTATCTTTTTAATTTAATTCAAAAGGGTATATAGGTAAAATACATTTTTATATTACTATTTTTTCTAAAATATCATTTTTAAGATTCGTTTAATTTTCAGAAATAAAAAAATTGTTGTCTTGTTTTGTTTCCAGCATGCTTATTTTTTGGTAAAATCTAAAAGATTTAAGAAATTATAATTTTTTTTCCATTTTATTTTATTAAATTCGATTTTATTTAATATTGTCCACACATGCACATGTACATGCATGTTGAAAATTGATGATTTTCATGTTGTTAAATTGATGAGAAAATCTTTTATAAAACAAGAATTTGGTCACATTTTTACACTGAGTAACAAAACTGACTAAAATAGACAACATATAAAATTGAAATAGCCTATGTCACTTATAAAACCTAAGAATTACAAAACTAAAAAGGAGAAATTCAATTTGACTACATCTTTAACACGATTTGGCATATCTTCACTAAGATTTGTTCGTGTTTACTTTGGCTTTGTCTTTAGCTTCTTGTTATAGCGCGAGCATGTTCAACATAAAAAATGATGGTATTGGTGAAGGAACACTGCCTCTGTAACAATAAAAAGCATTACACATCAAAAATATAGAAAATAATAGAACTAATACAAAAGGAAAAAATTACACAATAATACAAATCTAAACTAACAAACTTTTAACACGTTTATATTAACCATAAAACACATATGACCAACCTCTATTGCTTTTGTATTTTCACCATAAACTAATATGACTGGTTCACTAAACAAAAAATCCTCCCATCCATCCAACAAATCTATATTAACATTAAAACAATATGCCACACGACTCGTATTAATTTTTATATCTACCATAAAACACATATGCACCGGTCAATTGATTTTATATCGACCACAAAGCACATATGAATCGGTCCATTGATTTTATATCAACAATAAAACATATATGTACCATCCCATTAATTTTATATCAATCTAAAAACATATATGCACACAATTATGTTTATTTAATCATATTCATTTTTTATATAACATGGAGATGCCAAACTCGCACTACCATCTGATCTATTAAATTCTTGCAACTAAACATTAATTACCATATATATATGAGAACCAAACATAAAAAAACAATACCTTATCAAAGTGGAGCACAAGATCTTGTCAAGGTGTCACACATTACTTGCTTGCTTTCATGCGTTTCCTAATAGATGAGACAAGTAATGTATTTAAAATAATAAGAATAATTTGAACTTTCATTGAAACAAACGTATAATGTTATTGAAACCAATGTCAATACATGTGCATTAAAACTACAAGTAATAATTTATCATATGAGCAAAGTCATTCAAAAACATACCAATATCAATATATCTCACTAGTTAAAAAAATAAGAAGAAAGAGATCATTATAAGAATATAAAGTTATTTGATATGAGTATCATTTTTTTTAAACTAACCTCGTAATTCATAATATAGTCGAGTACTTTGTTTCATAATTGAAACAAAATAGATCCAACAAAGATAAATGATCAGAGAACCATACAACCCATATCTGCATCTTCTGAATATCAGTGAAATAATTAAAAACATAAAAGAGATCCAACACCATGGTTCACCACTAAAGATCCGAAATAGATCCGAAACTCTAAACACCAGATTTCAATCAACAACCACCTTGAAAACAATAAGTTACCGAAACATACTCAATATGGTTCTCGAAATAATTCAAAAATAAGAAAACAAAAACATTATTAATCAAAAGATAAAGCAAATTACCTTTGAAAATACGAAGATCAAAAATCAATTTTGTGTTGCAATATGCGAGATTCGAAACAAAATGAAACACCAACAATAGTAAATCATCATACTCGATACTTCTATTTCATATATAGCTAATTGATATATTTTTTCCGACGATCTTGTAAAAGAATATAAGCCGATCAGATCTAGAATAATAGAAGAGAGACTAGATGTGTGTGGAGTGGTTGTGGTATGGATTTTGAATAAAATTATAACTGACCCCATATTTAGGTGATTCGGTGTTTGATTATAAATGGAAGTTCCAAAATTGCCCTCCAGGTTAATAAATTATATCATTTTAATTTAAATGTATTTACAATAATGCCACTTTATTTTCAGCCTTAGATTATTTTGATCAATGGTTAAGAATGGTTCTCGCAGTTCTGTACATTCGTTTGGTTCTGAAAAGAACCTCACACTATATATATATATATATATATATATATATATATATATATATATATATATTTATTATATATTATATATTATTATTTTATTATAATTTATATATTATATATAGTCCTGTTTCCATTGAGAATGTTTTTATTTTGAGAGATTGGAAATCTTTCGTCTTGAGCAACTTTATATTCATATTTTTTTTGATTGATTCACAAGTAAAACATCTTTATAGACGAATCGAATCTATAAATAACAATTTGATTCACAATCTTTGTTAAAATCGGAGTTATGGTAAAGATTCATTTGATTTGTCCAGATGATTCAGTATTTTACTATTATCGCAAATCGGGAGATTTGTACATTGATTAATTTTATTTTACACATTTTGTATTTTAATCAATTAAATGAATTCTACGCTTGGAAAATGTGTGAATCAAAGAAAAAATTTTCACGTTGTTGAAACTTTTCAATCTTCTTCAAAATAAAAAATTTCAATCGATCGGGATTATATATATATATATATATATAATATTATATACTATATATATTTTATAAGTTTTGAAGCTTAAGCTTTGGCGAAACAAGGATGGTTCGTAGTTTTTTACTAATAACGTAATTTTGTAATAAAACAACAATTTTTGAGATATTCCCCAATCTTTGATTTTGGGTAAAGTAGACTCTAGACACAGATTTTAAGAGAGAAAAATAATTATGGACTGTAAGATGGCGTTCCCCATATGTGCTGTAGGCCCTGCCCCTTATCCTAATGGGGAACCGCACGTTAAGAGTTACAGGGTCGCCATTAACAGAATTTATTGTTCCTAATTTTTTTTTGATTTTGGCATGTTAGTTTTGGTTGTAGTTCATTGTTCTTGTTTACTTTTAAGTGAATTAAGTTCCTATTAATATTTGTAGTGATATGGATACTTAATAAAAACTTAATCAATTTTTTCCATCATTCTTAAGCCTAGACGTAAGTAGTTAAAAGGTTCGCGTGTAAGGGGTTTAGATAGAATGTCGGCAATGTTATCTTCCGATGAAACCTTATTATGGAAATATTCCTTTTTGAAACATTGTCACGATAGGATCAGAATTGGTGAGAAATTCAATGTGTTTTGTACGGGAGTGTTGAACGGGATTTTTACTTAAGCCTATAGCTCCTTTGTTATCACACATTATAAGAATGTCATCTAGACTAATGCCATAATCTACGAGAGCTTGTTTCATCCATAGTGCTTGTTAACATGCCTTTCCGGCGCTTACATTATCAGTTCGTAGTGGAATAGCAAAGAGTGTTTGCTTCTTCCGAAAACCAAGATGTTAACAAGATCATATTTAAACATGCAAATACCATAGTGCTTTTTCGCTTCTCTTTTCTAAATAATCTCACGCTATTGATCAGGTATCATATACTCATTTAGTTTCTATGCCGAACCCCTTAGGATGCCATAATCCTAAGTACGTAGTGCCTTTAATGTATCGGAAGATACGTTTAACCTCTTCAAGGTGAGAGGTTTTGGGATCCTTTTAGAAGCGTGCACAAAGACAAACACTAAACATGATATCGGACCTACTTGCCGTTAAGTATAATAAACTACCTATGTACCTCTATATTTGGTATTGGTCTACGGATTGTCACTTCTTCCACCTTTTATGAGTTTTTGTTTGTGTTCATAGAGTTTCATTGGCTTAGAATTTCTAATCCACAAATTGTCTTAAGCATTTATTTGATAATTTTGACTTGATTTTTAAAGAATTACATTACAATTGTTTTTATTTGTAACTAGAAAAATTTAGTTCCCCCATCATACTCATTTCAAACTCATTGTTAGTGCAAATATTATGATATTTAATCTATACGATCTCTTTATGTTTTGGTAATGACAAACATGTGACTTGTAATACGTAACGTAAAGTGCGCAAGTTACTCGTATACATTCATCAATGTATACATGCATCAACTCTCTAGACGTCTCAAGTATGCATCAAACGGACATTGGCTTTACACCCTACGCAAATCAATAAGGAATGTACAACACAGCATTAAAAACCTGTAGGATGTTCAAAGAAAATATGTTTTGTTTTAAACTTTACACTTTGTTTGTCGACAGTATGTGTTAAAAATGGTTTTTCAAAACTTAATTAGACAAATTATTGTCGTGGTATTGTCGCATAACCTAGCTTCCCTCCGCGCCACACACACATCTCCCCTGTCTCTGCTCCCCCCCCCAGAGCTCGATTACATCCTCACACTTACATATCCATTATCTCCTCTCCCCTCTCGGTTCTTGTCCTCCAAAACACTGTTTCACTTTTACCAGACAATTTTGTCACTACAAAAAAGACAAAAAACAGAGCGTCTGACGAAGGTAAGCCCCCTTAAATAGGCCGGGTCCCTTGATGACCTCCCTATTTATTTGGGGACCGTCCGTCCTCCTGCCAGGCTGTTTTTCAGCTCCTATAAATAGTGGGTCACCTCCAACTATTTTCAAACCCTTTTTTGTACGATTTTCTTTTCTTTCATTTTTTCTCTCTCTAGATCTCCTATAAAATCTCTATAATCTTTTGATCATTCAACTTGGCTAATCTTGTTTAATGTGATCAAATCTTCTATCCTTTCTCATTTCTCAAGGGTAAGCGAGAAGAAACTTCAGGTCCTCTTCAGATCTGAAGTTGTTGTCTTGTTAGTCCATTTGTAACATTTGTTATCATATAGATCGAGTCCATGTCTTCCGATCTTTGAGTGTGTAGATCAATGATTATAATATTTGGTGGGTGGGATTGTGGTTGTTATACTATTTTATGGCCTTAAAAATGATTGGTGATGTGGTTAGATTGGTTCTAACTAAGATTAGGACTCGACATCTAGCTTAGTTTCAGAAACTTAATGTAAGCAACGGGCTTATGTGCTTGTAGGCCATAAAACACATGGGGTTGTTATGTTGGACTATAACAATACCGGGTTTGGTTTTATACCAACGAAGGATTCGACATCTAGCTTAGTGTCAAAAATAATTTAAGCATTGGTTTAGGTTTTCTCGCGAAAGGGAGCTTGTTGATTAGTGAAGTAACTCTCGAGTTGGATACTTGAGGAGTGGAGTAGGGAGAAGAGGAGCTTCATGACCAAACCACTATAAATCATCGTTTCGGTTTGCATTTCTCTTTTTACCTCTTTCCTCTTTACTTATTTTTTACATTTATCGCTTTACTTTTACACTTGCATTGTGCAATATGATTGTGAATTGTTGTGTATGTTGTGTAGCTCCTTGTGTAAACATATGTGAGTGTGGATATATTTGGTAGAATATGTGCTTGTAGTATATTGTAAATCCATTATCGTACACTTCTCATATTGCTGTCAAACTTGATTGGTGATTTGGTACAGATGATCTAGTCCGAAATAACCTTTCTGGAGGCGGCCCTTAAACGGGCGGCCCCCTGATGTACTAGACGGCCCCCATATATTTATGGGACCACCAGCAGAGAGTGATATAATCTTTGATCTTAAATTTTTTTAAAGGAAACATATTCACCCCCTCTACGGTTTCCATAATTGGTATCAGAGCCACGTCGTTCTAGTTTTCAAAACAAATGGTTATTAAAATAGAGTACGATCTATGTATCAAATTACCATGAAAGGGGGACTTATATGAAAGTGTTGGTTGTATTGATTCCGTAATAGCTTTAGCGGATCTAAATATATTCGTATACTAGCTTGTAGGAAAATTTTCCTCAAAGGAAACTTGAAAGTGTTAACTTATGTTTGTCTAAGTTGTAAGAGTAGAATAATGTCCTGAAAACAACGGATTCATGTTGAAAACAAAATTTCTCGAAGTCCTTCGTCCCCTGCATTAAGCTCCAAATTTATTTTATAATAAAAACGTGTTTTTGGGTCTCTGGTGGCGGCTCCTCCATAAATGCTAGGGCGGCCCCCAAATATATTTGGGGGCCGTCACCTTTTGAGCGTCGTTTGTCATATTGCAGCAGAATTGGCACAACTTTCTGAAAAACATATAAAATTAACCGTAGTCCATACAACTGTTGCCACCGCCATTCATTTTGAAGATAATTGAGTCTACTTTTATTTAAAAATACTTTCAAGTCTTCATTCTAAACTTAAATAAGTCATAAATGAAAAATACTACATATTGGTCAAAACTTTGAGTTTCGTTTTAACGTAAAAGTTGTATTTTACATTTTCCTTTGAGTCGGGTAATTCTAATTGATATATCTTTGATAAATAGTATATTTGTCCTTTCAAAATGTTGATCTTAATTAATATTTGAAATGGGGAGGAACTATTTTATTTTCAAATCAAGCTAAGTATACATTGTTTAAATCTTTTACAGAACCTAACGGACAAATTATCTTATGTGTATGCTGGATGATTATATGTGTGTTTACTTTTGTTTCAATTGGTTAATAGATATTAATAAGTAATCTATTACTATTTGTAATTGGCTAAAGTATATTTCTAAACAAATTTTTTTGTGTCATGTTATGCTATTTGTATGTTAATAGTTTTCGGATTATGCCTATTAGAATTTCGTCTAGGAAATTTCTTGCGTTAAGTGGGAAAATTTGTTTGTGCATCTGCAATATAGGAATAGATCACTATATTTGCATAGTGTTACATTAAAACATCTTGTATATATTCTTGAGTGTAGTAAACCATTAGGATGAGAGATTAATAGTTTTGTCAAGTGTGTGGAAAAATAATGGTCCATAAGATATATATTAAAACTCAGTCACTAAAATATTTCCATCACATCACTTCTTCACATAAGATGTCAAATATTTTCATATCTTTCGGTGTTTGTGGGGATGGATAACAAAAATAAAGGATCGTATTAATACATTGGTAAATTAAGTAAAAGAAAATTGTATTTTAAATTTTGCTTGTGCTTGCATTTGTTCTAAAACACCAACATAATTATATTCTTTTTATAAATATAATGTTTTACAAAAGATGTATGTTGTATTATATGGTTACGAAAACTCATTCATATATAATAAAATGTCAAAAACTATGCATACTATGCATAATAACAAATAGTTTTTCGCACACGCAAAATATATGACAATCTTGAAGTAAGAATTAACTTGCATTATTCATCAACCTCACATTATAACTAGTCTTAGTAATTAGTGGAACCCACTATGAAAAATCTTTATTTGTCTTCATTTAAAAGAGTGTTCGTTGAGGGTCAAGACAGATTTTGTATATATATCAACTATTATTCAACTATGATTGATGTTATTATCGAATCTAATTGACAAGTTTTCGAGTATGGACAAGAAATCGGATTCTTATTTGTCTAGCTTTAAGATTATATCAAAATATAACAAGAGATATTATCTTAAACCTACATACTCAATCACATCGGGATTGATATAGAAAAAATCAGACACTCCCTTTTTTCCAAGGACGATAGAATATGCAATACGGATCATAACTCACACTTGTGTAGATGATGTCATATTGAGTCTATTGTCCAATAGTTGTGTTCCAAATATTTGGCAAAAATATGCATAAAATACACAATGAAGTAGTATTGACGACTTGAATGTTTCATCCAAAATACTCAAGTAATTTACCTAGTATGCATTGGTAGAAGTGTTATGTTTCTGAAAAAGCTAAACATGAGCAAAGCAAACATATGTAACTTTGCTCAAACAATTCAAAAGCACACTCAATGCTAAATTCTCTTCTCAATCAAAAACTTTATTTTACTTTACCAAATAAGCACTACTATTTTCTTCTTCACCATATAAGAACCTTTAACATCTAAGTTTAGAGGATAGGAATAATTAAACATATTTTACACCAAACATTTTTGTGCCTTCTTTTTTCAATAAGTAATCATAGAGATTTTGAATATGATAGATGATTATTTTTCAAACGATAATTAAATCTTACATTTAATTTAATTACAAAATTAGAATTACCGGAAAAATGAAAACGAGGACTATGATTTATTTAGATCACGGAAATATCAATACAAATGACCTTTAAGATATTATTATGTGTTACATGTTAACCATTCCTCGGTTATTTACAAAAAAATCACGAAGTCGATTGCAAGACAACAAGGATTAGTCATCGAATTGCTAATTCACACTTGCATGAAGATGTTTCATTGAGTCTAAAGTGTTCAAATGTTGGGTTATAGCTATGGTCAAGTTAAACATGTAGCTTAACAAACTCTAAGTAGGATTGACGACTTATGAATTTCCATCGGGAAACTCATAAGTTCTCCAACTTGATAAGCAAGTCTTGGATGTCATTTCCGAAAACTCAAACCAAGAACCCTTATAATTTTAATAAGCTTCTCCTAATAACCTAATTCAACACCATCTCCCAACTAGTATGGAAAAATGGATCCTAGCCCAAGATTTGGCACACTCCAACGGATAGATGAATTCCTTCTTGTAAAAGTCATCTTAGGTTTAGGTTAAATTCACCTATTGCATTTAGATTTTAAAACATTTTCTTTATGAATTTATGCTTAGAAGGTGTCACAGACATGTAACTAACCTTTAGTAAATCATCATTATTTATACAAAGAAACATTCACAAGATCTATTGAGGTAAATAACCTTAATTGGATTTCTTTCATAAAAGACATGCAAAGGTGCATTCTAGTGAACACTTCTCGTTATAGAGCCTACACATTTGTCACTCTTCAAAGC
The DNA here is from genome assembly GCA_026074375.1 of Tanacetum coccineum. NCBI lineage: Eukaryota > Viridiplantae > Streptophyta > Magnoliopsida > Asterales > Asteraceae > Tanacetum > Tanacetum coccineum. Next base: position 57,223 of record BQNB010015899.1, read on the forward strand.
TTATCTTACGTTCTAGATGATCGTTCTCTTCTTAACCTAAAAATAACTTATTTGATACTATCATTTAACTTAGAATTCCACACATTTAATGAGGCTATGCGTACCAGAATTAAAGCATGGTTAGTTGAGTAATGTTAGGCCCATTTAATGATAAGATAAGTACAAAGTTTTCTTTGCTACACTTCGTTATGGCAAAAGTAGGAATTTTTTTTTGGTCTAACATGGACTATGACTTCTAGAGAATCTATTGCACCTAGAAATTCCAATGTGAGCTAACGGTTGAATTGCTTCCAAGAGTAAAGTTAGGTTCATTGTATAGCGTAAAAATGGTGTGTTTAGCTGATTGAGCACACTAGTGATAGCTTTTTATTCTCTAATTTGATTAAACTAGTATTTCTCATATTATTCTCCTAATTTGATTAAATGCCCTACTTTTAAATATAGCCTATGATTGTTTACATCGCATAGACTTTTGTATTTCATTAGGATTGCACATAAAGCAGTAGAAATTAGGTTTAACCGTAGTCAATCATCGAGTTATTGATTTCACATATGTGCTTTGAAGGTTCAAGATGATAACGTGCTCCCACATAATGCAATTATATGCTTTCATGTTTATCTTAATGCTCAATGTTTATTTGCTTAGCTATTGAATGCATGTTTGTTGTAAAAGCGTTTGCCCTTGTTTCTTAGCAATTTTTTAGATAAAAATATCTTTTTAGTTTATTAAAATAACAATGCTCTAAAGCTTAAATGCTTAACATGTGAAGACATGAGATACATTTAAAATATCATGTTTTATTTGTGTCATCTTACATAACTTACATGTTAATTGTGCACTACACTATGTTAGGTTAATGTATGATAAATAAGGTTTAGATGTCATACAGTCTTACACATTAAACTTGTTAATTATTGTGTTGATGCATGCTTAGATAAACTTGCATGCTTATATCTATATGTCTTATACATCTATGTATATATTTTCTCACACTAGAATATCTTTCTTCGCATCCGGGTCACTAATCTAAATTTTCAAAAGAGTATAAATTGGTTCTTAAATCTTCTAGAGTCTTCTTTCACATTTTCTTTATCGTTTCTCCGCTTTTCTTCCAAATAATCCACTCTTTGTCATGGAAAAAGTTAGAGGCAAATCAAATACACTTTCAAGTAGGTTTGACAAACTTAATATTCTATCCAAGATATTAAAGTAGTTTAATCTTGCAATCGCAAACGTTTTAAAGGTCATATCGAAATCCTATTAAGCCTTTTAACAACATTAGTTTAAAACGCTTTCCTTTTCTTTTTGACGGACAATCTCTTCCTCTTCGACGAAAACATTCTTTACTCTTCAACGAACATATTTTTCTCCTTCAATTGAAAAACATTCTATCCTTCGGAAAAAACATGTCTTCCTTCTTCGAAGAAAAAAACGTTCTTTCTCATTGACAAACACTCTTTATCTTTCGTTCACACCTCTTTTCTTTCACTCAACCTTCGCTCTTCAACATAGGATGGCTAATCTCTTTCCTTTACTATTTCGCTATCACTTTAAGATAACCCTTATATCTTCATGAAGATTGTTTTATGGATTATTCACAATACTCGAATAAGACCACCATCCGTCTTGATTTGTCAAGCTCGTCGCCTTCATTTCGTTTGTTTTTTCTTTATTATTGTTGTTGTTGTTATTATTAGATCTATTATTATTATTATTTCATGTATGAAAACACACCAAGATACGTCACCATTTCCTTTTCAAGACAATGTTCAAATGGAAATAATAAAAACCATTTTTTGTTTCTCTATTCGAATAGGTTGCTGTACTGAAATGATAAAGAATCATAGGATCTATTTCTGTACCCCTCAACAATGATATTAAAATTGTTTTGTCTAGGTCTAGGTTGATGGACACATTCCGTAAATCTTTCTCTTCTTTTTATAGTATCGATTCTCTAGTATATTATGTTTATTCTGCGTAATGGCATAATTAACTACTTCATCCGAAGTACTTTGGAGTATTTTAATTAAGCATAAATGTAAATTAAAAAGTCACTCCTTTCACCATTAATTTGTCAAGCACCAAAAATCCTCTCTGTTGGTGGATTCGGCGGCCCCGCAATTATCTTGGCGGCCCCGATATTATCTGGGACCGGGTGCAGCAGGCTTGAGATATCTGTCATTTCATTTCAAATCATTAAACAAACTCACCCTCTCTTTTTTCTGCTGCTAAGAGCTGATACTTTCCATACACCCAAACCTATCCCAAATATCTTCTCTATAGACCAATGGGTCATCTCATATCCTAACACTTACAAGAGCATTGCTTATGTTGTTTATAGTCTAACAGTGATTTCCTAATGAAATGCGTTTCTCTTCTCAAATACATTCCTTACAATCGTTTATACTCACAAATTCCTCAATTTTGTCCTCACTTCTCGTGCAACCTTCTTTTTTCACCTCGAAAGGTCTTTTACTACTAAACTGTTATCTCTTTCTAATAATCTTCTAATTCGGATATCGTCTCACTTCTAATAGTCTTTTACTTCTTGACTTTTCTTCTTACTTCTAAACGTTTTTTTCACTTCTATTAAAGTCTTGTCTAACTCTAACAGTTTCTCCTCAACGTCTAAAATTTCTTCTCTGTTAATAGTCTTGATACTATTAAAATTCCTCTTATAATCCCTAACTTAATTATTTTCATCCGAAATATTTAAATAAATTAGCGGAAATGCCTAAATGTTACTCCTTCGATTAAATTCCACTTTTAGAAAGTGAAGAAAAAAAGATGTATTCAATCTTCAGATAGTGTTATTGAGGTCACCTCATTGTTAAGTCTCGTATCAATCTTCCACAATGAAAAGAACTACCTCATTTCACATCACTTTGTTCCTCAACATTGTAAACCAACAAAACACCAAAAAAACCTATTGAATTCCCATCATCTACTTTTGTCTCGATTGGATTTCATATGCACATCAATTTTTAGTGCAAATGATATATCAATCTTTTCTATAACTCCCGTCAAACACGTTCTTCTTTGTATCCATCGTCCTTTCCTATTTTATGCTCTATGGATCATTTTCATAACATCCAAGAGCCCATCGTCACCATCCTGTCTTATTTTTCTTTTTATTCCTTTAATTAGTATATATATATATATTATATATATAGACATTTTTTTTTTTTTAAAATTTTTTTTTGCCCATGATATTAAAGTGTCATTCAGTTTTCTTCTAACTTTTAAAAATCATTTCATTAATATTTTTGTGTTCAATCAAAATAAACGAATCCAATTCTCGATTCTCGTTTATTAAAAGTCGTCCTAATCTTTCTCCGTAAACATACGTATCGATTCTTTTTATTTCATCATTTAGGTTGTTTTTAAAATAATGATTACTTGTGTCTAGTTTCTACTTCTCTTTCAAAGTGTCATACTTTAGAATAATAAAACCTAGAAGTGCATGTCTAGTTCCCCGCTAATGTTTTGCTATATATATATGTGCACTTGTCTACTAACTTTGTTTTGTAGCACACATCCATATCTTGATTCCTTGGTGCCCCAAACAAGGGGGAGCATACACCAAGGGGGAGCACTTGCAAGCGTTCTACTCATTTAAATTGCATCGAACTTCTCAAGCATCGATGGTAATTTATTTATGGATCCGTTATAGTCAATATACAAGGAATGTAATTATCATGGGGACGCAATGAGCAAGGGGGAGCTAGGAGATATGTGGGTAAATAGCATGGAGTTGGTTAAACCGTGATGATAGAAGACTTCACTGGGATGATGCAAGCTCACCTTTATAGGAAGATAGGATCGGGGATTGTCAAATACAATGAAGGGTTCATTCGTACTCCAAATACTTCACCTCCTCCACTTCAAAACCACCTCAACCTTATTTCTCATGTTGTCTTCTCATTCCTCCAACCAATATACTTGGATCACCTACCTTTTCCTCATTCCTTCAACCTATACATTTGAAGTACCTACCTTCTTTTCTTGCCTACTTCGCATTTCTCATGACATTTTCTAAACTATCCAAGAAACACACAATCACCTTCACCTTTAGTTTTCATATCTTCTCCTCAAACCTATATACTCAAAGCACCTATCTTCTTCTCATTCCTCCAACGAATATACCCGGAGCACATACCATCTTCTCATATCCACATAATACCTTTTTGCTTTGACAAAAGGGGGAGAACGGAGTGTAAACGAGTAACTTTTAAACTTTACTATGTGTTATAGTTTACATAGTTTGTGATGCATATTTTCTTTTAAATATTCTTTAGTCAAGTTTTAAATTTATAAAATAATCATTTCACAAAACGCACTTACGAGCAGAGAACCCGATCGCAAATAGTGTAGGTTTGGTAAATCCAAGGTCATTCCCAAGATCATTCTTTAACCTATACACTTAAAAGTACCTACCATTCTTCTCTTAGCCTACCTCTCTTCTCTCAGTGAACTTTTTCTAAAACTATCCAAGAAACACATAATCACCTTCACTTTTATTTCTCATATCTTCTCCTCATACCTAAACCTATATACTCGGAGCACCTACCTTCTTCTCATTCCTCCCAGAGCACGTACCCTCTTATCATGTCTTCTTCTCAAACCTCCAACGTATATGCTCAACCATTATCTACATTATATCTTTTTGCTTCGGACCAAAATGGGGAGAATGCAGTGTAAACAGTAACTTTTTAAACTTTACTATGTGTTACAATTTACATATTTGTCATCATTAAAAAGGGGGGAGATTGTTAAGCTCAAATATTACGATATTTTTTATTAATCTATCGCTCTCTTTATGTTTATTAATACAATCATTTGACTTGTTCACGAAACTGAAAGTGTGGCAAGTTACTCGTAATCACAAATCATCAATGCATACATGCATCAACATCTCTAGACGTCTCAAGATGCATCGAAGCGGACATTGGTTCTACCAACCCAACGTAAATCACATAATGTAAGTCCAAACAAGCACTAAACTTTAGGATGATCAACGAAATAAGTTTTTTGTCTAAACATTAACATTTTCTATAATGTAACAAAATAATTTTTTCAAAAAGTTAATTAACATATTATTTTTATGAATTATAAGAAATGTTTTATGTGATTAATTATTTCAAAATTCAAAATCTGGTTCTTTTTCGTTCCAAACATGTTACACTTTTACCAGACAAGTTTTGTCCAAAAAAGACAAAAACAGAGCGTCGCCGATGCTGCACACCCAAACGCCTGAGTACCCCCACAGTCGTCCCCACATAAATCTGTTTTACCCCCTAACGTCCTAGCCAAGCTCATTATTAGCTGCCTTATTAAATACGGTTTGGTCACCTCTTAACTATTTTTCAGAACCCTTTTTTTTTCACATTTACTTTCAGTTTCTATTCTTTCTCTCGTAATCTCATACTAAATCACTCAAAAAATTTATCATGTCACTTGATAATCTTGTTTAAATGTAAACAATTATTCTATCTATCCTTTCCTCCCTTCCCTCAAGTGCAAAGAGAAGAACTTCGGTCAAACTTCAAGATCCAAAGTATGTGAGTTTAGGTTTAGTTTCATTTGTTACATATAGATCGAGTCCATGTCTTTTTTCTTTACTTACTTTTTTTTTTTTTTTGGTCTTTTTCTTTTTATTTTTATCCAACTTTAGTAGTGTGTAGATCTCAATGATGTAATATTTGGATGGGTTGATTTTGTGTTGTGATGTATTTTAGGCCTTAAAATACATTGGTGAAGTTGGTAGATTGTTTCTAGCGAAGATTATGACCCGACATCTCGCCTTAGGTGGTCAGAAAAATAATGTAAGCAACGCTGCGGATTTAAATGTGTATAGGCCTAAAACATAAAAGTTATGTTATGTATGGGTCCATAAAACATAACTGTTCAGGTTGTAGCCCCCAAAGAAGGACCTTCGACAACCTGCTTAGTGTCTAAAAATAATGTAAGCAATGGTATAAGGTTTTTTCCCTTCTCTCGCCGAAAGGGAGCTGTTGAATTCGTGAAGTAACCTCTCGAGTTGGATACTCCGATGAGTGGAGTAGGGGAAGCGGAGACTTCGTGACTGAACCACAATAAATCATCGTTTCGTTGCATTTTTCTTTTACCATTTCTCATTACTAATGTCTTTCATTTATCGCTTTTACTTTATTAACACTTTGCATTGTGACCTTATGATTTGTGTGAATTGTTGTGTTAAAGTTGTGTTAGTTCCATGGTTTTGTGGTAGCCTCTTTGTAGGTAAACATAATGAGTACGGATATATTGTAGAATATGCGCTAGTAATTGTAAATCCATTATCGACACTTCTCATATTGCGTCAAACTTGATTGGTGATTGGATACAAATGATCTAGTCCGAAAACCTCTTCTGGAGACGGTCCCTTTAAATAGGGTGGCCCCCATATATTTATAGGACAGCCGACAAAGAGTGATATAATCTTTAATCTTAAATTTTTTAAAGGAAACCTTATTACCCCCCCCCCCCCCCCCCCCCCCCTCTCTACGGTTTCCACACTCATCGTGCATGATCTTGGCAAAATCATCACACAGTTCTTGACAAGTTGAGCCGAATATAATGTCGTCGACATATATTTGGACAATAATGAGATAGGAGTTTTTCTTTTTAGTAAAGAGTGTGTTATCTACCATTCTCATGGTATAATCATGTTTAATAAGAAAGGCTTTTAAGTCCGTAAAGTGATTTATTGAGTCTATAAACATGATTAGGTTTTGCGAAGTCAATGAATCCCAGAGGTTGTGCCACGTAAACCTCCTCATTGATAAAACCATTAAGGAATTCACTATTTACATCTATTTGAAATAATTGAAGTCTAGTGTGCATGCATAAGCTAATAATATTCTTATGGATTCTAATCTAGCTACGAGCGCATAAGTTTTGTCATAATCAATTCCTTCTTGTTGATTATAACCTTGGGTAACTAGCCTAGCTTTATTTCTAGATATGACACCATTTTCGTCATGCTTATTTCTGTATACCCGTTTAGTTCCAATAATGGTCATATCCTTAGGATTAGGGACTAATTCCCAAACATCATTTGATATAAATTGGTTTAGTTCTTCTTGCATAGTAGTTACCCAACTTTCATCTTTTAAAGCTTCATTTATATTTTTAGGTTCTATGGTTGAAATAAAGCAAAAGAAATTGCTTTTGTCTTGAGCTTGTGATCTAAGAGTTCTTTGATTTAGGTTACCAATAACATTTTCTAGTGGATGACTTTTAGATTCTTTAATGTTTATGATTTTATTATTTTCTAAAGATTTATCTTCGAGATCATTGCCTAAGGGTCTTGTTTTATTAACCTCAATAGCTTCTTCTTCGACTAAATCATCATCCTCCAAAGGTGATGTTTTAGGCGGAGGAGGAGTTTCATCGAATGTCATTTTAAGGAATCTTTGACTTTCATTGTTTGTTTGTTTAGAATTATATAAGCTTTACTATTTTGCGAATATCTTAGAAAAACGCCTTCGTACGACTTTGGGTCGAACTTGGTGAGGTAATCTTTTGTATTTAGAATGAATCACTTGCTTAATGAAAATTCTATTGATTATATAAGTTGATCTATCGATCGCGTTACACCAAAATTTTTGTGGAATGGATTGTTCATTTAACATAGTCCTACTCATTTCTTGTAGAGTGCGATTCTTTCTTTCTACTACCCTATTTGATTGTGGAGTATGAGGAGCGGAGAAATTATGAGAAATCCCATTAGAGTCACAATAGTTTCCGAATTGTACTTCATTATCAAATTCTCGACCATGATCCGTTCTAATTGACACTATGGAACATCCTAATTTATTTTGGATCATTTTACTAAATATTTCGAATTTTTCGAAGGCTTCGGTTTTATTTCCTAAAAAACTAGTCCATGTAAATCGCGAGTAATCATCTACAATTACTAAGGTGTAACGATTTCCTCCATAACTCCGTATGGCGGAAGGTCCGAATAGATCCATGTGTAATAGTTCTAAACATCTAGTCTTCGAGACTATATTTTTGGCTTTGTGACTAGCATGAGCTTGCTTTCCAATTTTGCAAGCATCACAAAAGTGTCGGTCAAATTTAAGTTTAGGTAGATTTTTAACCAACTCCTTAGACGCTACGGATTAAATTAATTTCATATTTGCGTGACCTAATCTCCTATGCAATAATGTAGAGTTTTCATCTAAGGTTGTAAGACATATTTTATCTTCCGGTTTATTTCTTAGTTACAACACATATAAACCCCTTTTTCTAATTCCTCTACCTATGACTTTTTCGTCTTTGATTATTTTGCTATCGTGTTCGGTAAATATTACTTTGCACTTGTTATCACATATTTGACCAATACTAAGCAAGTTAAATTTTAGATTATCTATGTGCTCAACATTTTCAATAATTAGGGTGTCATGAGAAATCGTACCTTTGCCTATGATGTTACCACGCAAATTACTTCCAAAGATAACATTACCTCTGTTGTATGCTTGGTATGTAGAAAATATCCTCCAGTTGCCCGTCATGTGTTTTGAGCATCCTCTATCTTTAATCTATTCGTCGGGCTCCAAATTAATTCCCAAGCATATCTCATTTGATGCTTGAGCCACAAGACAATTTTCTTCATTAGTCTTTTCTTCCTCATCTTCGCCATTATCGCTCCATGTCCTCCAACAAAGGCCCTTTTGTTTTTGCTTTTTAGTGACATTGGACATTCTCCAATAAGATGTTTTGGATCTCCATATTTAAAGCATTTTCTTTCACTATTACCATTTTTGTCATCTATACTTCTTTAGAACGACTTTCTTTCATCACGTAGTTGTTTTACGAATCTTCCTCGTATTTTGAAGAATCTCTTGAATTCTTTCACGGCCATGGCATATTCTTCGTCTTTACTTTTGGAGGTTGAGCTATCTTCATCACTAGATTCCTTTTTAGCCTTCAAGGCAAGAGATCTACTTTGTTCCCTTTTGCCTTTGACCATTTCAGAATCTTTCTTTATTATCACTTAATAAACCTTCATGTTTCCAATAAGTTCGTCGAGTGATAGTGATGTCAAATCTTTTGAATCTTCAATAGCCGTAACCTTTGCGCGCCATTTTGGTTGAATTGCCCTAATAAATTTCTTAACATAGTTCTTGCTAGAAAAACCTTCATCAAGTGCTTTTAGACTAGTAATAATAGTGTTAAATCTAGCAAAAGCATTATCTATCGATTCCTCTTTCAGAATTATAAATTGTTCATATTGTTGAACAAGAAGATCTATTTTGTTATCTTTGACTTGACTATTACCTTGGTGTGTGATTAATAAAGTATCTCAAATTTCTTTTGCGGTTTTACAAATAAAAATTCTTTCGTATTCTTTGTGTGGCAAAGCATTATAAATTACCATTTTAGCTTCATTATTTTTAGCGAGTCTCTTTTTAAGATCATCATTTTGTTTCTCAAATGTTACAATTTCATCCTTTTTAGTTTTGAGATTATTTTGAATAAGGGGAAATCACCATAGGTAATAATGTGCCAAATATCTAGATCTTTTGATTTCACATAAGTTTCGAATCTATTTTTCCAATACATAAATCCATCACTTTCAAATAGTGGTGGTCTTTGCATAGATTTCCCTTCTAAATATTTTTCCAATTCTATAGATCGATTCAAGTTTTAAAATACAATTTATTTTAAAAATCTTGTTTGACGTGGCTTTTGATACCAATTGTGGAAAACTAGAAGGGGGTTGAATAGTTTACCGCTTTTTAATTTAATTTAATGTTTGTTTATAAAAACTTAGATTTGAATTTATGTAAATTCAATATGAGAACAATATGAACAATACAATTATATTAATAAGTGATAGCAAGATATAAAATAAATATGCAAGATAAGAGATGAGGGTTAGAAAGATTAAACCACAACACAAGGATTTATAGTGGTTCGGTAGCAAAGCACCTCTTCGTCCTACTCCACTCTTCGAGCACCAAACTCGAGAGTTTTCTTCACTATGTCAACAAGCTCCCTTTAGGCGGAGAAAACCGTACACAACTTAAGCTTACACCAATTTTCGACACTAAGCTAAATGTTGAGTTTTAATCCTAGCTAGAATCAATCTATCACACCTTTTGTATTTTGAGGACTAAAATACTAACCGTATTACTTTACTTTACCAAGACACTACAACTATCACCACGATCTAACAAACCTTTCTATGATAACCACAATCTAACTAACCTTCCTATGATCATCACGATCTTACACACCTTCTTATGATCACCATGATCTAACACACCTTTTTATGATCACCATGATCTAACACACCTTCTTATGATCACCACGATCTAACTAACCTTCCTATGATCACTACGGTCTAACTACTATACACACCTTTACAATATACGCAAATGATTTAGAAGATATAGTATAATTATAACAATGTTACATGGACACACACTAAGCTATAATACTTCTTCACTTTATGGTAGGAAGTATTCTTCTCTTGCACTTGAGGATCTAAGCTTGGATCACTTGGAAACAAAACTTTATGATTAAATGATCAAAGGAATGGAAGAGATTAACAGAAAGAATGTGTATGCAATAGATAAGAAAATCAGTGAGGAACAGTCCAATATTTATAGGCAAAGCTGGGAGTGTTTTGGACTGGCCTGCCCCCTTAGCTCCTAGGTCGGCCCCCTTATTACTAAGGGGGGGCTCCCTTATATTTAAGGGGGTTGCTCAGGCCTGGACGCTCCCTTTTTTGTTTTTTCTAGGGGAGGTCTTTTCTGGAATATTTCTAGCCGTTTTTAGGTAGAAAATTTGAATTCAATATATTTATTTTGAATAAAACATTTCTTTTAAATGTAGAAAATATTTTGTAAAAGTTATAAAAATGTTTGAAACATTTTATAAAAAATGTGAGGTTGAATAAAAATTCCTTTGATCATAAAATGCATTAAGCATTTATTTATTCATACATTTATGTGATTCAATTTTCAAAATGAAGATTTACTACTAATTACTTGTTTACGTTTAACTTTACATTGAGTGTTTTTACATTTTGTGATTATCAAAATGTAGAGAGTCAAAAAATATTAATAACATTTTTAAACATTATTTCTATCAACAGCAGGTGTTACTATTGTCAAATAGGTATAGTTAAGCTATGTTTGTCATATAAATACCCCTCATGGCTCTCCACGAAGGGTGTGGAAGTTCATTGTATGTTTTTCATTCCAATCTAATATTACACACATTTGTTTTCCACCTTCTCTCTACTTTCTCTCATTAAAAGAGGTGATTGCACAAGAAACTGGGCATCTATCTGAGCAACACAAATGTTTCTCAGTTCGCGGTCTAGATACCAAGTTTGAAAAGAATGTGGAAAACTAGAATGGGAGGGTTGAATAGTTTTCTTGATTAATTGTTACCTTTAAAAAAAATTAAAACTATACGTGAAATGATTATGATATTGGTATTGGTATATGACGTAAGAAGTATGAAAACAAATAAATGGAGAGTTAGAAAGAGATAACCAAGACACAAGTATTTATAGTGGTTCGTCTACAAGGACACCTTCCTTGCCCTACTCTACTCCCCGAGTCACCTACTCGAGAGTTTGTAAACACTAGTCACCGAACTCCTTTCAATTGGCGGAGAAGCCTCACAACGTTTCTTATACCTCTTTTTTGGTACAAAGCTAAATATCATATTCTTTACACGGTAGAATCACACCAACACTACTACACTTGATTTATAATGATAAATGTAACTAACAACTACAATATGATGTTCAAGGCTCAGCAATGTGATCTTGATGATGCTATGAAGATACGAAACAAGATGCTTTGAAACTTAATCGTCTCGAAGGGGTGTTTAGCAATTTTCTTCTTTGAAGTAAATTACCTACAAAATGCTAAAGGAACGTATGCAAGAAATAGAGAGAAATATCAGATGATTAGAGAGTATTTCTAAGTGAGAATGTGTATGAAAACATAAGAAATGGCTTGGTATTTATAGCCAAAAAAAGTATTATAGCCCGGTTCTGCCGGTTCTGTTGATGAATGGAACTGGTAGCCAAAGTCAATGGAACCGGCCTACAATAACCAAATCTGAATTTTGATTTGAAAAATCTTGAGAGATCATGTGAAATCTTGTAAGATTACCCTTGGATTTGCTGCATTTGATTAGGTCATGTATGATGTAAATAAAAAAGAAATTAGAAAACATTTTTGTGTATAGTTTTAGGTTTACATAAAATAATGTATACACATTTTTATGATACTTTGTGATTTTCTAAAAGCTTATGTTTTTAGAGATGGTTTTAACACAATGTTTTGTCATCAATAAAACTAGGAAGGATGTGAAATAAACATATTTTATGGGTTTATTTATATTAACAATCTCCCCTTTTTTGTTGATGACAAAACATAATGATTTAAAATACAAAGATTGATTTTCAAACTGGTTTTCAATGGTTTGAGATCTACTTTAATCCATTGTTCTTCTCCCCCTTTTGTCGAAACAAAAAGATGGAATAGGTTAATCTAGGTTTGCCGATTCTAGTATAATCGGTAAGCTCCCCTTTGAGAGGTGCATAGAAATCTGCAAAACAAACAAGATAAATAGGATGGGATATGCTCCCCCTTTCTATGTGGATACCTACAAAAGAAAGGTTAGTGGACATAAAGCAAAACTTTGCTTCTGTAGAACCGGCTGGCCGGTTCTGTTCCTTGAATGGAACCGGCTTGTTATCAGACAGAACCGGCTGACTTTTGAAAAGTCAAATCCTTCGAATTTTAATCATATTTTTTGAATGATCACACATTATTAATAGGTTCAAAGCTGAAAGACAAATATTTATTCATAGAAAAGAGAACATTAAGGACATTACATCATAATAAAAGAGCACAAGAGATTCTTAACGAATCAACTATTTTATTCTACTTCTACATTTTATTCTAAAAGTTATGCGAAAAAACATTGAGGCGATCGAGAATGTAGTTGAGAATGAATCTAACTTCTCCTTAGAAGTTGTCGATGATGGCTTAAGTTCGTTGGCAATGCTCACAAAACATTTCGTGAGTTAGCATGGGGAAAGGATTATTAGGTCCCAATGGCAGAAGTGGTGGGTTGATCGATGGTAGATTTGGTGAAAGATGTGGTGGTAATAGTGGAAGAGGTGGTTCCATGTCCGTAGTGGGAGAGGGAAAGGTTGACTCAATGAGTGGAATGGGAGATAGTTCATTAGCCATACGCTCAATGGTATCAAATGATGGCCGAGGCGGTGGAGGATTAGTTGTCGAGGGAGGAAGTTCTCTGAGAGAGTCAAGAAAGGCTTGAGGAAAGGTAGGAGGAGTAGAGAATAAAAGTTTAATGGGATAAAGATTGATGGCTAATGGTGATATGAGTTTTGAAGGTTGAGTTGGTGCCAGAGGTGGTGAGGTCAATGGTGGAGGTGTTGATTTAGGAGTGAGTAAAAGATTTCTATTAGAGGTTGTCAGAGAGATGATCGGCGAGAGTGGTGGAATAGAGGTTGGCAAGGTTGGTGGAGGTGCCGAGACATAGTCCGTTGGAGGTGAAAGAGGTTGATAAGGAGGTGACAATGTTCAAGGATTGTTAAAACAACATGGTCGGACACTAATTCTAGCGGTTCTTTTTATGGTAGTTTTATTATCTTTAGGCATTATCAAGATATTTGGTGATGTTAGAACTTTGGATGAGCTCCTTTTATAAGAGAAATTTGAAGTGGTTTAATGCATTTCTTATTAGAGTAGATAAAATCTAATGATTAGATTATGCTCAAGGTTAACTTCTATAACTATGATCTAATTGATGTGACAAGGAGGGAAAATATTGAAATGGATATGTAAAACTCTTATATAAAAAATATTTTTGTTAAAAACTGTTATACAGTGCAGGCGGTTCTGCCGGTGCTGTTGGACGAAGAGAACCAGCTATGAAAGCCAATGGTACCGCCGAACTGAAGAAAAAAAATTTGTTTTTTTTATATGTTGGAGATGCGGTTTTCTTGACTCAATAAAAAAATATTTTTGGAAAACCCTAAGTCTCCATTTAATGTAGCTATAATTGAACGTGTTTGAAATGACATATTGACCATGTATTTCTTTGTATACGTTCAAGTAGCATGACATGCAAAGTGTTTTTATGTGTATTAATCAATAAAAAAATGTTTTGACTCGAAAGAAAAGAGTGTTGTCCTTAAGAATTAGGTTCCACGATCCCGAGTCCTAGTCTAAGAAGATTGAAGGGTTTTCTTTTAAGGGGTTTGGTGAGGATGTCGGCTATGTTATCTTCGAAGGCGACTTTTTCAATAGTGATATTCCCTTTTTTAACATTGTCACGAAGGAAATGATGACAAATTTCTATATGTTTGGTACGAGAGTGTAGAACGGGATTTTTACTTAGGTCTATTGCCCCTTTATTATCACATAGAACGGGTATGACATCTAATATAATATCAGAATCTACTAGAGCTTGTTTCATCCATAAGGCTTGTTAGCACGCTTTTTCGGCGGAAACATATTCGGATTCGGTGGTTGAGATAGCTAGGGCGGTTTGTTTCTTGGAGAACCATGATGTGAGACAACAACCCATGAATGTACATACACCACTAGTGCTTTTGCGATCGACATAGTCTCCCGCATGGTCGGAATCACCGTAGACGATGGTTTTTAAACCGGTTCCTTTGGGATACCATAAGCCTAGATGGGACATACCTTTGATATATCTAAAGATTCTTTTTACGGCTTCAAGGTGGGAAGTTTTTGGTGCTTCTTGAAATCGGACACAAAGACAAACGCTAAACATGATGTCCGGGCAACTGGCCATTAGATAAAGTAAACTGCCAATCATGCCACGATATTTAGTGCCGTCAATGGGTTCCCCGTCTTCATCACGAGTGAGCTTGGTTTTGGATGACATAGAAGTTTTGATTGGTTTGGAGTTTCAAGACCGAACTTCGTTAGCATTTCTTTGACGTATTTAGATTGGTTGAAAAAGATTCCATCTTCTAGTTGTTTGATTTGTAGACCAAGGAAGAAATTCAATTCACCTATCATGCTCATTTCAAACTCATCGTGCATGATTTTTGAGAAATCATCGCAAAGCTCTTGATAAGTTGATCCGAAGATGATGTCGTCCACATAGATTTGAATGATGATGATATGTGAGTTTCTTTTCTTAGTAAATAAAGTGTTATCTATTAATCTCATGGTGTACTTATGATCAATGAGAA
>BQNB010015900.1:0-72480 GCA_026074375.1 Tanacetum coccineum
GAAAAAGTTGTATATTCAAGTACCGTTGTAGTATATAACATTAGATATATTGCAATACATGCTTGCACAAAGTTAATTCATTTTTCAATAGCTAAATGAACGATTTGGATTCAAAAGAGATACTACATATGCGCACTTACTTCATGTTTCAATAGTTAAATAAACGATTTTGGATACAAAAGAAATACGACATGGTCGTAACGATAGTTTATGAAACCTAACCTAAATTACCAAAAGTCCAAAATACAGCCATTAATCTATGATATCTAATTGTGCCATTTCCTCAACTTCATTTCCCTCTTTGAAAACGTAATTCAATTCTTCTCCAAATTGTTCATTGTCGCCTTATAAAGGGAAGTAGCACAATGCCACAATCAGGTGTTTGAAACATTAGACGAAAAAGAAATTGTAATATATGAGCTCACCATATTGATAATCCACTCATCATCATAATCAACATCTTTACAGTGCCCTGTTTCCGCTCGAATTGAGATAAAAATAAGAAAACATGGTCTTCTAGTAGAATTAGATCGTTTATGATCCTACGATCCTCTGTGCGATCCTACAATCCTACATCGATCCTGCTCGAATTGATAAAAACCATAGGCTTGCAGTAGGATCGAATCGTTTACGATCCTACGATCGTGCGTGCGATCCTACGATCCTAGACCGGTCCTGCTTAAATTAAGATCCTACTACGATCCAGGTCGTTTTTTATATATGGGATCATAGGATCGTATGATCCTACGATCAGAATCGCGATTTTGACAACCTTGGTTTTAACCACTATAAGCAGATGGAATAGACTTTGAGTCGTACATGACTTGTTTAGATATAGAAAACTAGGGATGAGCATCTCGACCGAATTTAGTGTTTTTTCGAAATTGGCAGAATACTTAAACACCAATTTAGGGATGAGCATCTCGACCGAATTTAGTGTTTTTCGAAAGGACATAATTTTAGTGATTTTCTAGTGTTTAATTGACTTTTAATCTTTTCCCGCGCCACTACATGTTTCGACATATGAGGCAATTATTGGAAGAACTTGTGTTTTCGGACACATGTAGAGTACGATATAGGGTTTGGTCGATTTTTAATTTTCTCCCACGATATTAGTACACCTAAATAAGTTAACAAAATTGATTTTCTTAACTTGTGTTACAAAGATGTTTGCATGCTTTTGGGTACACCTTTTGACACATGTTTTATAAAACTTGTGTATGTACCCTTATGTGCAATTTTTAAGTTTATGCCAACCAAAATAAGAACACTTGCATTTGGTTTGACCTCTTTGGTCTTTTCATAGGTTATATCTATGTCAAATTTTGAAACTTCTTACTTTGGTGGACTTAAATCGAGTATGCTTGGTCAGACCTTGGACCCGATGCATATGATGAGACTAAACATGTTCATGACATTACTATATGTTACTAATGCCATGACAAGTCTCATAAAACTAAGAGTTGCATCTAATACAATTAACACACGCCGCTTACCTTTTGCCCTACTTGTTTACTAGTTGGTCAAGTTGGATCTTAGTCTTATTAGTAATTAATTTGGTAATTAATTCTTTTAAGAATTTAATTATCAAAAATACTAATTATTTGAACTTTTTTATATTGTAGATGACTTCCACAGTCGTAAACAATTCAGTTTTTAGGGGTTTCTTTGAGAAACAGAAACTAACTAGACCTAACTTCATCGACTGGTACCGCAATCTTCGGATTGTGCTATCATTCGAGGACAAGTTAACCTATTTGGAGCATCCAATACATGTTGCTCTTGTTCCTGCTCCTGGACAACAAATTCATCGAGATGCTCTTGCTGCTCATACTACATGGGTCAAGCCTTCTAAGGAAATTGTTGGTCTCATGCTTATGACCATGGATCCGGATATCCAAAAGAATATGGAACACCTTGGTGCATATGACATGCTTAAGGGGTTGAAAACTCTGTTTTCTCAACAAGCAAAACATGAACTTCTTTAAACCGTTAGAGAATTTCATATGTGCAAGCAGGAAGATTAGTCTGTGTGCTCTTATGTTCTTAAGATGAAGAGCTATATTGACAATTTGGAGCGTTTAGGTCATCCTGTGTCACTGAGCCTTGCAGTGAGCCTTGTCTTGGTCTCTCTGTCTGAGGAATATGACAGCTTCGTGCAGAACTATAATATGCACGGCATGGGGAAGACCGTGAATGAGTTGCATGTCCTGCTCAAGCTTCATGAGCAAACACTTCCAAAGAAAGATGTTACACATGCGCTTCATGCAATCCGCGTAGGTAAGGTCCAAAAGAACAATCACAAAAACAAGAAACCGCACATGGCTACTAAGGGGAACAATGGGCAAGGGAAGACTAAGTTGGCTTATGCACCTGCATATGCGCCTTCTTATGCTCCTAAGCCCAAAATTCCCCCTCCACCTAAAAAGGATAATCCTGCTAAGGACGCTGCCACCAATACGATGATGTAGGTCACTGGATAAGGAACAGTCCCCAATATCTCGCAGAGTTGATGAAGAAAAATAAGATATCTCAGTGAGCTAGTACTTCAGGTATCCTCACTATAGAACTATATTCTTTTCCTAGTAAATCTTGAATTTATGACACTGGTTGTGGTACTCATATCTGTAATACTACTCAGGGACGAAAGGGAAGTATGAAGCTGAAGCCATGAGCTTTGAACCTGTACGTGGGCAATGGTCATCATGTAGCTGTTGAAGCTATTGGAAATTTTCATTTATGTCTCCTAAGTGGATTAATAGTTGTTTTAAACAATTGTCATTTTGCTCCTTCTATTACTAGAGATATTATTTCAGTTTCACGTTTGTATGACGATGGGTTTGTTAATCGTTTTTGAGAATAATGCAATTTTAGTTTCTAAGAATAATTTAGTTTATTTTCATGATGTTCCAATGGATGGTATTTATGAAATTGATTTGTCTAATTATAATACAAATGATAGTTCTATATATGTTGTTAGCAATAAAAGAGCCAAGTTAAACTTGGATTATACTCTCTTGTAGCAATGTCATCTTGGACATGTTAGCAAGAAGCGTATTGAGAAGTTGCAACATGATGGACTTCTTAATTCAACTGACATTGAGTCTTTTGGTAAATGTGTTTCATGCCTGTCTGGCAAGATGGCAGGTAAACCTTATTCACATAAAGTGGAAAGGCCCTAAATAATTTACTTAGACTAATACACACCGATGTATGTGGCCCATTTAGAACTGTGCTAAGACAAATAGCTAGCTACTTTGTCACCTTCACCAACGGCTTTAGTCGTTATGGTTATGTTTACTTCCTGAAACACAAACATGAAGTGTTTGAAACCTTCAAAGTGTTTCAAAAGGAAGTAAAAAACCAACTCGGTAAGACCATAAAATCGTTACGTTCTGATTGTAGAGGCGAATATATGAGTCAAAAAAAATTTGATCATCTTAAAGAGCATGTAATTATTTCCCATCCACTCCTCCATATACACCACAACACAATGGTGTGTTTGAGAGAAAAAATAGAACCCTGCTAGACATGGTTCGCTTAATGATGAGTCAAACTATTCATCCAAAGTCCTTTTGGGATTATGCCCTTGAATATGTTACTCAAATTCTCAACATGGTTCCAACTAAGAAGATTGAAAAGACACCATACGAAGTATGGCATAGGCAAGTCCCTAAGATGTCTTACTTAAGAGTTTGGGGTTGTGAGGCACTTATTAAGCGTGATACACTTACCAAACCTGACAAACTAGAGCCCATATCTATTAAGTGCATCTTTGTAGGATACCCAAAAGAAACAATGAGTTACTCCTTCTACTACCCACCTGAGAACAAGGTACTTGTTGCTCGAAATGCTGAATTCTTTAAGAATAGTTTTATAACTCAAGAAGCAAGTGGGGGTTTAGAATATCTTGAAATAATTCAAGATGAAGATACGCATCCTTCTGAAAACATTAGCTTACATCATGATGAGAATGATCAAGAAATTATTGAACCTCAAAGTGATATCATTCCCGTTCGTAGGTCCATAAGGACACGACATGCCCCAGATAGTATGTGTTTATATGTTAATGTTGAGGAGCATGAGTTGGGGGATCTTAATGAACCCGCTAACTACAAAGTTGCATTGTTAGATCCTGAATCTGATAAATGGCTTGCTGCTATGAATGTGGAATTGCAATCCATGAAATATAACCAAGTTTGTGACTTAGTTGGTCTTCCTCATAACGGTAAAACCGTTGGTAGCAAGTAGCTCTTCAAAAAGAATGTTAGCCGTGTTTTTAGTAAAGTGGTGGTCATTATCAATCCCGAGCCTTATATAAGAAAACATAGTTTATGGGAATCACTTTTAAGCTAATTGGGCCTAGGTGTCGGGCCCATTTATATTATATTCGGCCCAACATAAAGCCCAAACGAACCACCTTAGGTTTTATCTCTTGTAACTATAAATACTTCTTCCTAGCATGTTAGGAAGGGGGTTGCTTCTCATTTCTCTCTAAGTGCAACTAACCATTTTCTTTCTTTTATTTCTCTCTCTAGTTATTTCTCTCTTTAAGATTTTTTTTCTTATCTTATTTTGTGTTTAATGGTGATGAAATGATATCATGTAACAAGTGGTATCAAGAGCCAAGGTTGGGTTTAGTGGATTTGTTGTTGTGAGCTTATTCAAGCTTATTGGTTCAACTTATTTTGTATATACGACTTATTCTTCTGTTTTTTTGCTTTTTATCACATTCGACTTAGTTGTTTTTTATAGAATCAAAGCTTACTCTCTTTAAAAGAAAAAAAAAGTTTTTTCCCTTTCTCTCTTCAAACTTTTCATTTATTTCTTTTGTTTCTTACTTATTTATAGCTGCTCACGTGTTCCTTCTTTTGAAAAAAACCATTAACAGTATGTTTTGTTGTGATAAAAGGGAACCACATGGTGAGCACGTCTTGCTTTTTCACAAGTTTTTTTGTGTAGCTTATTATAGCTTAATATAGGTGATCTTTCGTGGCTTATACTACTTGTCAAACAACTTATTACAGCTTTTTAAAGCTTGTTTAGATGACGGCTTGTTAAGTTTCTTTAGGTTTTAAGCTTATTTCTTGTTCAAGCTTATTATAGTTTTTTTCGTAACTTATTTGGTGTTAAAAACATATTTTAAGTGCTTATTTTAGAGCTTATTTTGGGTAGCTTATTCCTTTGCTTGTGGTCCTCACTGTTTGAAAAACAAGCAAGTGACCAAGATCCACATTGTTAGGAACAAGGACGGTTTCAGTTTTGTTGTTTTTTGCAAGAAGACATGATGCAAGGGGGACAAGGATGGTTTTGTTGAGAAGAAGATAAAGACAACAAGGACGACATTACAAAAGCAAGTACACCGGACTCGCAGTTTACAAGCATAACCGGACTCGCAGTTTACAAGCTCAAATGGACTCACAGTTTACAAGTTCAACCGGACTCGCAGTTTTGTTCTTTCACAATACTTGCTGTTTTGTTCATTCACCGAACTCGCAGTTTTGCTCTTTCACCGGACTCGCAGTTATGTTCATTCACCGGACTCGCAGATTGTTCATTTATCGGACTCGCAGATTGTTCATTTACCAGACTCACAGTTTTAAGCTATTTTGGGTTTTTCGGTTTCGAGTGTCGGCTAGTTACGGGACTTCAAACCTATACCATTTCGATCGCAGTCTTGCAACGATCATCGTGTTATATTTGGTTTTCACCGTCGATAACCGTACGAGTCCCGAGCAAGGAAATACATTCGTTTTTTTTAGTTTTAACGTGGAAGAAGACGTGCATGTTTGGAGGGAATTTGTGTTTATTAAAACAATTTCAAAACTTGACAACTTTGGTCCCTGAACACAAGTCAATCTCAACATTAGTCCTTTTAAGCTCATTAATTGTAAACAAAAGCTCAAGTACTTCAATAACATCAACGATTTCAACAACAATTAATTATTGTTTCACGGTTTCTTCCTGATTTTGTAAAATCCCACGAAAGATTCAATTCTTTTCTCGATTTAAATCTAAGACTTGTAAAATCCTATGAGCGTTAATTGGTTTCAATCCACAACAACAATCACTTTACCTACTTAATATCCTTACATATCATTTCACATCACTTTTTTAATGTCGACTCAACAAGACATTTATGCAGCCGGTTCTGGAAACCGCCCTTCTATGCTTAATAAAGAGAACTATGTTCCATGGTCTTCTCGTCTTCTTCGTTATGCTAAGAGTAGACCAAATGGAAAGTTAATCTACAATTCCATTATAAATGGTCCTTATGTCAGACGCATGATTCATTATAGGTGATAAAAACAATAAGTGCCTGTAAATTGAAACATGTCACGAGATGACAAATGAATGAAATCATGAAAGCAACTTAGAAGGGTTTAAGCCAATGATCAAGCAATTCAGGACTATTAGTCTTCAGGTCTTCCTGTAGGACATCTATGCTGCTATTGATAGTCGGAAAACTGCTCAGGTATAATTGAGTTACGTGTTCAATTATGGAATGAAAGGATCTGTTATTGGAATTCAAGAGAGATGGCTAAGTTTTTAATGAATAGGAAAGGTTTTTACTTCCTTGAGGGGGTAATCGATTGAGTCGTACTATCATCGGTTTATCAGTTGATGAATTATTCAAGAGATTCTAATCACTTTGGTTTGGGTTAAAATGATTTGATGTCAGTATGTATCAAGTGCCGAACATGTTCAACCTGTATGGAGTCGTCTTGTTTAAATGGGGTTTCTTCTTTTGGGTAGTGATTTCTTAAGAGGGCTCGCTGTGTTGATGATTGAGTGATTGGTATGCTAAATGGTGGGTGTATGTTAGATGAGAGTTCGTGGGATTTTTTCCTATGGTTAAGGGGATAGATGGGCTTAGGACTTATTTGAAGGGATTGGTGCATGGTGGGTCATAATTGTGACTTCAAATGCTGCTTGGTCACGGATGGGTTTATAGAATCGGAAACTTAATATTCAATTCGTGTTCCCTATTTAATGCTTGATTTAATTATTGTTGGAGTTTGGGTGTAGGGTAGAAGTTGAGGGGGGGATGGAGATGTTAGTGGGTTAGGTTTGTTATTGTGTGTGTTTGTTGGGGGTTGGTGGTGTGAAGAGTGAGGGGGTGTGCGGTGTGGGATGGGGGGGTGATGGGGGGGGGGCGTGAAGCGGGTGGTAGGGGATGGAGGGTCTAAACAGGTGGTTGAAAAGTGATGTGGTGGGGGATGATGGTAGGGAGAGGAATATTTTTGTATTGGGGGGGAGTGTGTGGGGGGGGGGGTGGGGGCGTGGGGGCGGTGGGGGTACGGTTTGTGTATTGATTGGCTTTCTATCATTTTGTTTAATCATTATTTTTGGATTCTTTTCATTTTTTTTTATTTTTTTATTTGGATTTTATATTTTTTTCAATTTTCCGATCATTTACTCTATGTTCGAGCTTTTTTTCTATAATTAGCCTATTATTTATTTCTTTTCCAACACCCGCAATGAAATGGCATATTGTTCTATGGGTAAGGAATTCAAACTAACTACTCAACACCATCCATCAACAATCCAAAGAATTTCATCAATCCTATAATAGGAAGAATTGCTAAACGGGTATTGAATATGGGTCAGACAGACATTGCAGAGGTTGGAGGCAACTTGTAGGGAATCAGTTTAGAAAGTATTCTGGGCAGAATGTTGGGAATCAGAATAGGTATAATGTAGTATAGAATGTCAAGAATCAGGTTGTTCATAATGCATTTCAGAATCCGAGTGTTCAGACATTGGAAATCAGAATGGGCTAATTGTTGTTCCGGGGATTGCTAATTAGAATCTGAATAGAATGCTATGTTTGTAGCATACGGGTGTAGGATAATGCGATGGGAATAATGGTAATCAGTTAAGGTGTTACAACTGTAAAGGATTAGGTCATCTTGCTAGGAACTGCACAATCAGACCAAGGAGAACGGATGCTGCTTATCTTGGATCCTCAGCTGTGATTGTCTCAAAAGAAAAAAAAAAATAGAAGGAGGGGGGCACGGAAAAAAATATATTCACTCCAGCTGAAGAATTTTATTTGATGTGTTTGTTGCATGCGGATCTTGGATGAGATTGAGGCAGTCAATGCAAACTGCTTTTGATGTCTAATTTGCATGCAAGCATCTGACATCGGGGGTAATCACACTGATAAAACTCCAGTTTATGACTCGGATGGATCAGATGAGGGTTTTTAACACAAAACTATGATAATTGCTATTATAATAAGATATTTAATATGTTTACTCAAGAAGAGTAGTATACTAAACTACTCGAGTCTATTCCTGAACCACACCAAGTACAACAGAATGATTATAATAGTTATTTATTGTGGTTTCTTAGTGTGGACAAGCTGTGGGACAGTAGATCAACATCTTGCAACTGTTGAGGAAACGCGTGCTTATTTTGAATCATTATATAATAATTTGGCAATTGAAGTCGAAAGGGTCAACTCGGTCAATCGTAAAATGAAAGAAACAAATGCTTATTTGACCACTAAGCTTGCTAGATATAAAAATCAATAAAAGTGTTTTGAAATTAGTCAAGAAAAATATGACAAACTTGAAAGATGTTATCAAAAGTATGTTTATCAAGAACAATGTCTTACTAAAAAGATAAATGCACTTCACTTAAAATCTGGTAAACAAATAACAACTTTGAATGAGGAAATTTCAAATTTAAATAAATAGCTTTCAATTTAAAAAAAAAACAACGATTTTTTCCCAAATGTATCATAAATGCACCCGGTCTATCGAAATGTGTTTCTAGTCTTATTGTTTTAATGAAAATTTTGTTTTAATTCACTTTTTAACTATGCTATATTACGGTTTAAAAAAATTTATGCATCCGGTCATATTTGGTAATGACTCCGTCCCTAGTTAAAGTGAGAAAGTAAAAAAAGAAGAAAATAAGGAGAAATAAATAAACATATGAAAACTAAAATGATATTGATTGAGATAGAAGGTGACTCGTGATGAAGAAAATAAAGCATAGTTACTGTATTATTTTCATGCCACGCTGGCGATCCGTACATACACACACCCAAAAGAAACACAAACCCCATCCCCCACCCTCCACGCTGGCAATCCGCAGTCACCCACCTCCACCAATCACACCCCTCCTCACCCCACTATAAATACCACCCCACAATTCACCCAAAAATCAAATCATTCAAATTCATTTCATTTCATTTCATTCCCTCCAAACCCTCAAATCTTTTTCCAAAAAAGAAAAATCAAAATGGATTCCACAAAAGCAACAAAAACAAAATCAACAGCAGGAAGAGGCAAACCAAAATCAACCAAGTCGGTTACGCGATCTGCGAAAGCTGGGTTGACCTTTCCAGTTGGGAGAATTTCGAGGTATCTTCGAAATGGGCGATATGCGAAACGTGTTGGTTCGGGCTGTCCGGTTTACTTGTCTGCTGTTCTTGAGTATCTTGCTGCTGAGGTATACATTCTATAATCTCAGATCTATTTTTATATAACTTTTTTCTATAAAAAAACATATAACTCACTGAAATAAATACTTTCTTACTTTTTATTTAAAATTTGGGATTAATTTTTATTTATTTAATTTGATTATGAATGTAGGTGTTGGAATTGGCTGGAAACGCAGCGAGGGACAACAAGAAGAGCAGGATCAACCCAAGGCATATTTTATTGGCGGTTAGGAATGATGAGGAGTTAGGTAAGCTGTTGGGAGGTGTTACGATTGCGAATGGTGGAGTTTTGCCTAAGATTCACCCGAGTTTGGTTCCGAATAAGAAGGTGAAGGATGGAAAGGATACGATTGGATCTGTTTCGCAAGAGTTTTAGGGGGTTGTTTGGATTAGTGGTTTTCGTTATGTGTTTTTTATTTTGTCGATAGGTTAGATGTGAAAATGTAATGGCTTTCAGATGGTTTTTATGATGAATGAAATATTGTTTGCTGAAATTGTTTGTTGGTTTAAGTTTGCGTACTCTGCTAACTGTGTTATTTTGTCGATAAGTTGGCTTACTTTAGCGTGATTCCTAGTAAAAGGAAATGTAGTTTGGATCAACATTGATGTATCTTGTTTTGATACTCTATGGCGATTATTATCTTGAGACATTCAAGAGGAGGTAGCTACTTGCAGATAGGAAAATGTCATAAAAATAGTCTGCTGCAATTTGAGACATTATGTCTCTTCTCTGAGATTCAGGGGTGTTTGGTTGTATGAATAGATGCTTTATCCTGTACTAATGAAGCCTTGCTCTTGTCCTTCTTTTCTCCGGTGTTTTAGTGAGCCTGGGGCTGCTTTACTTGGTGATAGTAATTCCTAATATTTGGTGAAATCTTAGAGGAAATTGCATTTGCTCAAATTTGCTGAATATGATCCATTTTCAGTTGAATGGAATTCATTTTGGTAGCGGCATAATAAAGGATATCTACAAAAGTGGAGTTGCCATATGAATGAAGTGTTTTGGTTTGTTGTATGATTGGAAGTCCACTGTTACAATGTTTTTTCCTGCAACTTTTCGAATTTTAGAGGTGATCGTATGTTTGTTTTTTCTTACTGTTCTTAGTAATCAGAGCTGTTATTGTAAAGTGTGTAGTTTTTGTTGTTTCATATATTTCACATTTCTACACAAAATTCACGCAAAACGTTAGCATTATGTGAATCGAATAAAGTTTTGTTACAGATGTAACTACTAACGAGTTGTCAAGTATATAGCATTAGCAGGATTAAAGTATGTAGTTCTAATAAGGCATATACCAGCGCTTGTCTGCAAATCTGCTTAGTGGGATTCTAATGTATGGAGTAATTTGTTTTGCACTAAAAATAACACATTACGGAGTAATTCTTATGGTAAAGCTAAATGTCTGCAAGTCTGCAATGCAATACATCCAATCTTATTTGAAAAAAAACTATCTCAGTAATATTTATTTTTAAGGACGATATGATGCAAAGAAACTATCTCAGTAAAGACAACACATTATTTCTTATTTACAATAATCAGCTTTACCGCCGCTAGTATTATGCAATGTGATCCAAAAGTTACTCACTATATTGTATATATACCAGCTTTTAAAAGATACACAAGCACATCAGCAATCACAATGGGAGCATTGGATTGATATTCAAGTCATAGAGAGTCCGAAGGAAGGTGAAGTTGACAGAAGTAACTGAAAATTTGACTATATATCATGATTACATGATATAAACGACATAGACGTTAGGCTGAGTGGGTGCTAGTGAACCAACTAGACAAGAACTTTTTATAACACTATGGTAAATAAATGTCAAATAAGCATTAACCGAGCCATAAGCAAAGCTGTGAACACAGTTGAGCACTATACAAACTCTAGATCTCCAACACCAAGAGCTTGTCTAATGAATTTCTTGTTCAGGAGCGTTTCCATGTCCAAGAAATCATAGCACATACTGGTGATACACGCCTTTCAAATATCATAGTACTGAAACAAGTACAAATAATTATGGCTGGCTCGCTCCTGTCAACGGGTTACCAGAATCAGAACTGGCAACCTCTGAAAGACCATTCTCTAATGCCCTCATCAAGTTCTAGAGATCGAGTCAATCTAGTCAAACGGGCTAACTTTTCCCTAAATTTATAGAAGTTATCCTTATTTTTTGATTCTGCGTCTTATTTTTTAGTGCAGATTTGAGGATCCTTTTCTGAACACAGATGAAGCCTTTTTAATCCACACTTTGCTTCACCATGCAGATACTCAAAAAACACCTTTTTAGTAGCTTCTTCTTCTATAACGGTATCTCGTGCTGATTGTAATCCGAACCAAGTATCTTGATGTAAAAAGTTTTAATCTTGTGATTTTGTGAAGAACCAAAAGGGCTCGTTTCTTTGACTTTTTGTTTGCAGCCCAGCGTTGATAGTAATGTATGTATCTATCAATTACCTTCTTAGCTAATTCACGTTGCCCTTCATCTTCATTAACTGTAATCCCTTTTCTACTATAACCATTACAACCTTTGCCATCAAAACTGATAACCACAAGGCGATCTACGCCTCATATGCACATAACCATGTGCGCTAGTATTGAAGGAATATTCTCAGCCTCGGCGGTATTCTTCATCATGTCACCCATTTACAAACAGTTTTATAATATACAGGACGATGATCGTCCTCCAGATACTTGCAACAAAAAAACATAGTTACAATCACATGTAGCATCATAACTACGAGCCTAAAGTTTTTGATCAGATTCAACAGGATAATCGCACCACGGACCAGGATACCACTTAAGTTTCTTACTAGACTACAAGACGGTTCATGACACTTTAAAGTCAAACAACCTGGACCGTCATTAATTGCGGTACAAACATAACGTTTCCAGCACATGACAAAGAAAATGACCACATCCACAATTAGCAGTATTCTTAAACGTAACAGAATCAAAACAAATGAGACTTATCTGTTTGCGTTGTTTAAGTATAATCGGACAAATTTAAAACAAGTTCAATGAGATGAATGTCGATTGTCAATATCTTTGTGACAATGTGGCATGATGTATGGAGTGAAGCTGAACCGTTATCGACAAGTACTACATGAAGACACAGTTATGCAGCAAGGCTTTCTGATAGTACTACTTCGGCTGATGTGATCGAAGAAAGTATTCGGAAACAGCCTGATGATTGGATTCAACAATTTCCTAGTCTCCAAAATCTTGGAGTGCATATGTTCAATCAGCAATCAAAAGACCGGATTAACCAGTCAGCAACAAGAAAAGAATAGTGAAAATTTTCAACGCTAAGAGCCGGTGAATTGGAATCAGATTGTTTGGTTCTCTAACTGTATTAATAGACATTCCCTTTATACTTTAGCTACTAATTCAAGGCAGATTACTGAATGGTACTCACGGAAAGTAATGACTTGTGTTTTCGGCAATAAGGCATGTGATTCACATCAGCACTTATGAATGAAGTGTTCTGGTTCATTGGATGATTGGAAGTCTACTGTTACAATGTTTTTTTATGGTGCAACTTTTCGGATTTTAGAGGTGATGGAAAGGATCTCGTATGTTTGCTTTTTCTTATTGTTCTTAGTAATCATAGCTGTTAGCTACTAAGAACTTCTCGTAAAGTGTGTAGTTTTTGTTGTTTAATATATTTCACATTTCTACCAAAAAAAATTCATTGTTTGCCATTGTGTTGATAAGTTTATGTTTTACTATAGGGTTTGTAGTGTATCGCTACCCATGTGGTGTGAGATTGATCCACAACAAGTGGCTGTAAGGTCAAGTCCTAACTGGGACATGTGTGAGCAATATTTTTGATAGATATATATCATGTTATAGATGCTCTCAAGTTTCTACACAAAATTCACGCAGGATGTAACTACTAACGAGTTTTCAAGTATATAGCGTTAGCGGGATTAAAGTATGTAGTGCTAACAAGGCATGGATCAGCGCTTGTCTGCAAATCTGCTTAGCGATTGTTTTGCACTAAATACAACACATTATATTTTATGGACCTATGGTAAAGCAAAATGTCTGATGCAAAGAAACTATGTGAGTAATATTTATTTTTTCAGGACCGTATGATGCAGATAAACTATCTCAGTAGAAACAACGCTGACAGACCAAAAGTAGTTTGACATATTTACTGTAAGAAAGAAGTAAGCTGACTTTTTATTTTGTCATAAGTCAGATAGCCTTTGGTGTACCATGTCATGGTCAACTTTGTTCTGAGTTGTATTGGGTGCTAATGGTGTACTTGTTTTTGTGTGATGGTAGGTTTCCAGGTTTGCCACTCCCTTGGAGGAGGCACAGCGTCAGGAATGGAAACACTGTTGATTTCAAAGATGAGGGAGGAATACCCAGACAGAATGATGCTTACATTCTCTGTATTCCCTTCACCAAAGGTCTCCGACACAGTGGTTGAGTCCTACAACGCCACTCTCAGTCCACCATCTGGTTGAAAACACTGATGAATGTATGGTCCTTGACAATGAGGCAGTTTATGACATATGTTTCAGGACCTTAAAGCTCACCACTCCAAGTTGTGAGTACTCATGCCTTTGATCAACCTAAAGTATAAACAGATGTTGCAGCGGAGTCGTTTTATTTGTAAATTACCTCCTCCAGAGTTTATTTTCAATGCATACAGTCTCCTTTTTTAACATTCTAGATTGTTATTCCAATGATGCAGGTTACCCATTTTGACACTTTAGTTATAAACAGTTAAAAAATGGCAAAACCATCCCAACTTGTTTATTTTACAACCCTGTTATTCTAAGATCAATCAAGTAAAATGTTAGCTAAGAATGAAATAGGTCAAACCGGTTGACAGTCTACCAAAAGTGTATTTTAAAGATACAGTCTTTAAAACTGTACTACTGAAACATCTATTGTTTTAGTAAATAGACGTTGCACATGGTACAAAGAAATTTAAAATACGTCTGTGGGTCAACTCAGACACGTTCTCTTTTTACTTGTATCAAAAGAGCTGCCTGTTTTCACTCTTAACTTAATTTACTCATTAGCCAGCAATCTTTCAAGCTGATTTGACTGCCTTTAATCACATTTAGAAGAATTGTGTAAGATGCTAATATCTAACATTTATGTTCTTTTGTCTCACAGTTGGTGACCTGAACCATCTGATCTCTGCAACCATGAGCGGTGTAACGTGCTGTCTAAGGTTCCCTGGTCAATTGAACTCTGATCTCAGGAAGCTTGCTGTTAACCTTATCCCATTCCCACGTCTCCATTTCTTCATGGTTGGTTTTGCACCCCTCACTTCCCGTGGCTCGCAGCAATACATCTCTCTTAGTGTCCCAGAGCTGACTCAGCAAATGTGGGACTCCAAAAACATGATGTGTGCAGCAGACCCACGCCATGGCAGATACCTCACAGCCTCAGCCATGTTCCGAGGTAAGATGAGCACCAAAGAAGTAGATGAACAAATGATGAACGTTCAAAATAAGAACTCATCTTACTTTGTTGAGTGGATCCCAAACAATGTGAAATCAAGTGTTTGTGACATTCCACCAACCGGACTATGAAATGTTTAGGGATTGCGAGTGCGTTCACTGCTATGTTCTTGAGAAAGGCGTATTGGCATTGGTACACTGGTGAGGGAAAGGACGGAGATGGAGTTTACTGAGGCTGAGTGTAATATTGAATGATTTTGGTGGCGGAGTATCAGGATTCAGGATGCTATCCGTTGATGAAGTTATTTTCTTGTTATTGGCATCCAGAGTCTTGCAAAGTTTATGACAGATATCAACAGTCTGTATGGGCTACTCGCATCAATCTTTTGTTTCGTAAAATAAAAAAAAAGTGCACAACGCCGTTGCCGGGGATCGAACCCGGGTCACCCGCGTGACAGGCGGGAATACTCACCACTATACTACAACGACAAGTTTGGTTTGAAATCGCCAATCAAATGTCTAAAGGCTATTTATTGACTATCATTATTCAATGTTTGGTATGAGTGTTCCGGGCCTATTCCGTTAAGTAGCGTATCGTCCGGCATGTAGTGTCCGACACATGTGCGAACGGATACATCGAGTAGTTTTTTGACGATATAGTGAATCAGACATATGCGACATTGCCAAAGACGTGAGTTTGTAGCTAAAGTTGGATACATAGGAACCGACTACGTGGACTTGCAACAAATAATTACCTTCGTTAGAACCGTCTTATGGATTTCGATGTCCCTGTTCTATAAATTAAACTAAGCCATATTAATATGGAATGCTTATTATACGTAATGGAGTGTTAATTAACACACAAATTGTAATAAGAAACCTAGACGCATGCTAACACCGCAACTTAGAACAATGTTATGGTCGACATAGTGAAAACACAATGTTAATTTAATAAATCTTATATTTAATTAGAGTAATCTTTTACCTGGTAAAGGAAAACGAAAAGTGAGGACTTTTGCATTTCAAAATAAAAGAATGTTTCCTTATTAGGTATGATGCTTCTAATTTTTTATTATTTTTAATTATATGTTTAATTAAAAAGCTTAAATACTTCCAAATTTGGCATTATTTTGGTGGAGAAATCTGATTGAGGAAAAAAACGCATAAAAATATATGTGTCAAATTTATAAAAATAAAAACTTGAAAATGAGGAAGGTTAATTATAAAATTTTAGTTGGTTTAATTTTAAATAATATTATTAGAATTAAGTGTAAATTTATAAATTTAGAAATTTTGTTATACTTAAAAAAATAAACATTATACCCTTAAACTTTATACCCTTAGACTTTTTATTTTAAATAAACAAATGCAAACATTTCTTACGTAAAACAAAGATTTAACCATTATTTAATCACATCCAAACAATCATAAGTGTAGTTTCGCATGGATTAGTTGGCTCACACTATCGAGTCAGAAACATGTAAATTAAAAAAAAAATATAATTATCTATCTACATAATATTTAAAGATTTTAATAAATCAATTCTCTTGATATAATTTCGATAATACTATATACATAACTCATAAAACAGGAAAAATAAAAATTATGTATATATATATTTAAAAAAAACATAATGTATAAGCCCCGTGCGTGCACGGGTATTAAAACTAGTTACTACGTATTAGAAACTTAAAATTTAACCTCAAATAACATTTACATATTAACTAGATATGGGCTTTTATTGGGTTGAAAGCTAAAAACACGTCTACAATATATTGGACTTGCATGAGTTTAAGGCTCTTTAGATTTGGTAGTCTTGTGCGCTCGCATGACCTGCACACGTCAATCACCGGCCCTGACCTTCATTATCCAAGCAGTTTTAGTGCTTAACAGGGACGTCTTTGAGGGTGTGCAAGGTGGGCGACCGCACAGGGCCTCAAAATTTCAGGGGCTCTAAAATTTGTCACCTTAACAATATTTTAACTGTTTAGATAACTAATTTGCATTATATTTTATAAACAATGCCATTTTACATATAAAAATTATTCTCGAAAGGTCTTATTATTTAAATTTGCTCAGGGCCCTCAAAAATTTCATAAATTTTGAGACCCTGGTGCTTAATTTGGAAAAAGATACATATTTGAAAAAAATTGAAAAATAACCGTTAACATTTCAAACCTCACTGGTTATACATTTTTTGATGCCGAGATTCCGAGAATGTTGTCTAACTAGATTGTTGTAATGAAACTCGTTAACGTATCATTACTAATAATAGAAATATATTTTACACTGTGAATTATTCGAACAACTGTTCGAAATGTTGATCACTAAAGAAATAGTAATAACAAGCATGATTACCCGCGCGATGCTGCGGGTCGTTAATTTTTTTCGCGTAGTTGCGAGGCATTATTATTATTATTTTTTTATTTTGTGTGGTTTTATTTTTTCGGCCTCATGTTTAATAGTTTGTTTTTTTTTCTTATATGGGCTTATGTGTGGGGCTCATGTTTAAAGGTTTCTTTTTTTGGCTATATGGTTTTTTTTAATATAATTTTATGGGAACATGGCGTTTTTTATTGTATTCTGTGCGGGTTTATTTTTTCGGTCTCATGTTTAATAGTACGGGTTAATTTTTCCGTTAAAATTTTATTTTTATTCTTTTGTGCGGGTTTATTTTTTCGGTCTCATATTTAATATTTGTTTTTTTATATATGGGCTTATGTGTTGAGCGTCATGTCGCGGGTATTTTTTTATCTTAATAAGTCAATATTTTTGTAATTTTTTTTCTATTTTGCGCCGAGCGGTTTTTTTTACATTGCCTACAAAAAAAAAAGAAAAAAAGAAAAGCCAAATGGGTTGGCCCAAATTGGGAGCCCAAAGGGCCGAGCACTGTAGCGTGTTGGAACAAAACTACGTCGTTTTATTCTACGCGAGGCATTATTATTTTTTATTTTTTTTTATTTTGTGCGGTTTTATTTTTTCGGCCTCATGTTTAATAGTTTGTTTTTTTTCTTATATGAGCTTATGTTTAAAGGTTTTTTTTTTTTGGCTATACGGGGTTTTTTTTTTTAAATATAATTTTATGGGAACATGGGCTTTAAATGAGAATCGCGCGTTACTGCAGGGCGTTTTTTTATTGTATTTTGTGCGGGTTTATTTTTTTGGTCTCATGTTTAATAGTGCGGGTTAATTTTTGCGTTAAAATTTTATTTTTATTCTTTTCTAATTTTTATTTGTGCGGGTTTATTTTTTCGGTCTCATGTTTAATAGTTTGTTTTTTTTATATGGGCTTATCTGTTTTTTTTTTTTTTCTATAGAAGGTAAACACGAATGTGCAATGTGTATACAGCCTCATTTATATACATTGTCACTTGGACTGGGTCTGGGCCAAGGCTATCAGATCAAAATAAGCCCACTTAAATACTACTGTAGCGAATGTGGTTAAAACGGCAGCGTTTTAACCGAATGTTTAATAGTTTGTTTTTTTTTCTTATATGAGCTTATGTTTAAAGGTTTCTTTTTTTTTGCTATACGGGGTTTTTTTTTTAAAATATAATTTTATGGGAATATAGGCTTTAAATGAGAATCGCGCGTTACTGCAGGGCGTTTTTTTATTGTATTTTGTGCGGGTTTATTTTTTTGGTCTCATGTTTAACAGTGCGGGTTAATTTTTGCGTTAAAATTTTATTTTTATTCTTTTCTAATTTTTATTTGTGCGGGTTTATTTTTTCGGTCTCATGTTTAATTGTTTGTTTTTTTATATGGGCTTATGTGTTTTTTTTTTCTATAGAAGGTAAACACGAATGTGCAATGTGTATACAGCCTCATTTATATACATCGTCACTTGGACTGGGTCTGGGCCAAGGCTATCAGATCAAAATAAGCCCACTTAAATACTACTGTAGCGAATGTGGTTAAAACGGCAGCGTTTTAACCGAAATATAGGATATATATATAATTAAGTTTCAAATGAAGCCAACCTTTGTATTTTACTAATTCAATACTTTCCTTTGATAGATTCAATTTTCAAGAAAAGCTTGTAAATACATTATATGTAGTGTACATAACTTTTATTAGGGGTGGTTGTTCATTGTTTAGTTTGACACCGAACAAACTACCGCGAAATCGGATAAATCGAACATAAATTTTTAGTTGTCGTATGGTTTGGTTTGGAACCGAACCAAAATATTTAATTAGTGTTGTTTAGTTTATGGTTTGATAAAAATACAATCAAACCTAACCGAAAAATCGAATTTCACTTTGATACATAGTTTCCATCTTATCATAACTTACAATCATGATATTTAATTAGGTTTAAGATGCTTGAAGATGAAATATTTAAGCTATTAAGACTTCTAAATACTTATGTCGAAGGATTTTTTATCTTGTTTTGCTTTCATATATACTCCCCTTAAGTTGTGAAACCTTTTGGTTTCATAAACTTATGTTTGTTGATTTACTTGAGTACTTTTTGAAATCTTTTGATGTTTTAATTATACTTGAACTTTTAGTTTTTTATTTATGATTCTAGATTATATTTCTATGTGAACATGAATTTGGATTTTTTTGATTTTAAACGAAATCAAAAAGAATTTTAATATGGTGTATGATTTGGTTTTATTAGTTCTATAATTGGTTTAGTTTGGTTTTAACCCACAAACTGAATGAACACCCCTACTTTTCATCACCTTATTGTTGAGTTACTATCGATGAGTGATATTTAATTTTACAGCTCTTTGGAATCAATGATCAAACTTTTGAGTACTAGTCCTTGTTTTTCTTAAGAAGAAGAATAAATTGGATAAGGATTTATACATCAATCTTCTTTGTAAGACTTTACATTTTTGCGCTCTAAGCGACAAAGACTCGTCCACAGCCAACTAGCTACCCATCCCTTAGCTTCGTTTGGAGCATTTCATCGAATAGAGATGCCTAGATCCCATGCCAATGACTGAATGAGCCATCTTAATCCTGCATACTAGAGATAGGTATGTGTGGCAACCTCAGAAGAATACTTTGACAGTGTTTTGGTCTCCAGTTTTTTCATCACCAAATGAAAAAGTGGGTGTGGACCATCTTCCCTACTGCAAGTTCTCACTACTTGCATTGTCAGGTTCAATCGTCCTCAATTCATCGTAATCTTTAATTACTTGATCCACTTCCTGTCATGGGTCAAAATCATCTTCATATATCACACATACTCCACATTCCAGGATGTTACCATCATATTCAAAAGTTATGATAAGGTATTCCGATTCAGAACCGTGACATAGATTTCTAAGAATATTGATTGACATGTATCCAATCCACACATGGGTTAGCCCTCTAGCATCAGCACCGGATGGCCTAATACTCAATTTTTCCTCACCTGACCGTTTGAATTTGATTATAAAATTATTCTGTGTGCCTGATGTTGCAAAAAAGCGAAAGCATACGGTCAACCCTATCATTTTGTTGATTTGATTATGTGGTAACTTCAGTCTGACCTCGTTACCAAACCGTTGGTTGGTGAACCAATTGGGAAGTTTGGTTCCACGAACTACGATACTTAATCGATGATTCACAACAGCACATTTCTGTATCAGCAAAACATAATCATTAAATAAATGTACAAAATATGTGTTGTCTATCAGAAAAGAAGACGAAGAAGATACCTGGACGAAAGATTTCATCAACAAATTATCAAGGTGGCTTTGAGTCTCTCGGTCCTCTAAAGGGTTGTAAAAGAATGAGATCTTAAACAACCACTTATACTTATTAGATAAATCGTCAGTCTTTTGCAATCTTTTGCAGAAATTTGTCTTCAGAATCTGAACAAGTGATGGAAGCTCACGCAGTTCCTCTAAGTTGTAGCAGCTTCTCAGGTCAAGGTATTTGAGGCGAGAGAGCTGAGAAATGCTTGCAGGTAGCCGTGTAAAAAAGTTATGACTTAGATCCAGCTCTTCCAATGAAGGCCATGCATTATGCATATTTCGTGTTAAGTAGTTGCCTTCTACAACATTATTATTTTTAAAACCCAGTATCCTCAAACAACGTAAGTGTGTGGAACCCTGAAAACAAAAGTTATTTTTTCGGCATATGGTGGTTTGACTATGTTTATCTATTTTTAAAATGACAAGGCCAGTCAAAAGTTGGATTGATGTTGGTAGTGCCCGTATTGAGTCACAGCCATTCATATCTAAGAGCAACAGCATCCTCATCTCCCTCGTGACTTCTGGAAATCTTTCAAGCTCAAACAGGTATTTAGAAGCAGAGTCTGAAGAGATCTCATCTGGATAGAGGGTGGGAGGATCTTAAGCTTGTAACAATAACTAAGGTCTAAGTGTTTAATCCTATCGTGGAGCAACACAGATTGATGAACCTCCACCAGCCCACAATCTGACAAAATTAAGCTCTCCAGATTTGGTACCGCTGTCACATCTGGAAAACTTGTTATCGTATATGAGTGACGAAGATCCATGTATTTGATGTTGCAGAGGATGACTTGACACACACACACACACACAAACATATTTAAATGATAGTTGCTACGGAGCTTAAGGTAAGAATTATACATGAGATAATTAGATTTTAAAAAGGTACCTCTTCCTCTATTTGTAGTTGTTTCATGCCACTGAACAGCATTTCAAATCCAACAAGCTTGGCCAAACTTCTTGTTAGTGTCAGAGATTCAAATGGGTACTTAAGACCACTGAAGCCACCTTAACTGTTTAGGGAAACATCTAGGTTCACTTGAAGTGAATCTCCTTTTAAGAATAAGTAGTCTCAGTTTCTTCATGCTCTTAAAGACATCTACATCATAACAGGTCATAGACCTACTGTAATGTTCGTGCTCTATGGCCTCAACATTCTCTAGTCGCTACAACAAATCATTGAAGTAGTAGTTCAGAAAAATTAACTAGATGTATATTTGGGTGATACACACTACTAGGGTTCACTTAAGATCCGTTAATGGATTACAACTAAGAGCTCTCGGTGTAGTAATGCCGGCAACGGCGTTGGCCGGCGTTAATACACCGCACCCCGGCGTTGGCCGGCCAATGCGCGTTGGGGTGAATTTAAAAAAAAAAAATTATTTCCACCCCCAAACGGTTATATAAATGTTTTTAATTTCCCCCCTTATTTTTTAAAAGTTACAAAACACCCCCTAACGGCTAGTTTTATTAAAAAAACAAAAATTACAAAATTTAGAAGCTAGAGATAACAAAAGTCTCGGATCATTCCAAGGCATATACAGCTAGCTGTGAGGAACGATGAGGAACTAAGCAAGCTTTTGGGGACTGTCACAATTGCTAATGGCGGTGTTATGCCTAATATTCATCAGCATTTGTTGCCTAAGACTAACCTGAAAGAGAAGGATGGGATCGGGTCTGCTTCGCAAGAATTTTGAGGGACTTAGTCCTTCATAAGTGGCATCGTCACTTATCTTGAAAATTTTGCTTAAAGTTTGGGTGGATTTTCTTTGTTATCATGATCCTCGAATTAGAGTACTTTCACTATGTATCTAAAACATATTTGATCAGTTGATCATGGAATGTTTGAAGACTGAATGGATTTTGCTTGTTTCTTGCTATATCGCGATTTTTAAGTGCGACGGTTTTTCGTTTCACTATCTGTTATGCTAGTGAACAATATAATACATGAATGATCTTTTTTGGTCAATTCATGAACACTTTACAAAGTGCATATAATGGTAGTTTTGACATGTAGTATCTTTTACCATTTTTGCAGAAGATTTGACATGTAGTATCTTTTACCATTTTTGCAGAAGATTTTTTCAAAAGTTTCCACTTTTGATATCAAAAGACAAAAGTTTTAAAAGTATATGTTGGTCTCTATTGAGCAAAATTATCTTTATGAGATACCCTTTTTTGCATTTTTCTCAACACTTTGACAAAGTATATGATGGGTGAAATTATTTCTG
This sequence comes from Tanacetum coccineum, assembly GCA_026074375.1. Taxonomy (NCBI): domain Eukaryota; kingdom Viridiplantae; phylum Streptophyta; class Magnoliopsida; order Asterales; family Asteraceae; genus Tanacetum; species Tanacetum coccineum. The sequence goes on from BQNB010015900.1 coordinate 22,810, forward strand.
TGTGATCATTTGTTCGCGATAAGTAAATACTTATGATTGTATGAAACCGTTGAGCAAACCGCCATGGGTAAAAGACGTTCTAACGTTTATATTCTCGCGGGCTGTAGATGACAGGAACATAAACCTAAGATTTAGTATTACTATCTGTTTAAGGTTGTGCTTGGTCGGGCTGGACGATAACTAAATGATGTCGTGTTCAAGAATTTGTTTGGAATGACCAAATAAACAACTTGTTTATGTTCACCTATGTTTCTTGTTTTTGTGACTTGTTAACAATCTTAGTACACAAGGGATGTAATTCTTCATCTTGTCAGGCTAAAAAATGACAAATAACTTGGGATGAGAAACATTGATATATGATCCCATGATGAGAAGGTCATGTAGATCATATAAGACAAATTAACATGACTACAAAATATTGTCGTACTGGCGTGATGGTAGCTCAATGATAACGGACGTGCAACATGAAACGAATGCCATGAGTCAAAATCTTGTTGCATAATCTCTCTGTTTAATCATGATACTAACCGATTTACCTCTTTTATGTTGGCGATGAACTCGTCGATATAGGCAACCAAAATGTTGGTTACCTTTTACTTCTAGTGACGAGCAAAATTCAGTTTTAATTCCTTAGTAAAAGTATCTTAAGCTCTGATTTCACAAACAGGAAAATGCATTTTTTAGTTGAAACAATAATTCTGCTTTTTGTTTTGTTTAACTATTTTAGTATAGTAAAGTCACTTTCCAGATTGTTACCACTTGAGCATCACAAAGAAAAGTACAGCCTTTCACAGTTTGGTCATTGGCTCATTGCTGGCCCCCACTAATCTTCACACATCAACATTTGAAGATTCCATTTGTCTAAATTCTACCTCCATATCGTATTCTTGCTAATGATTTTTTAGCAAGGGCAAAGGCCATAATTGACTAACTACTTTCCCAATTTACTGTGTTCCTAGTAAAACTCTATAAAGGTTCTCACAAACATGTTACATTCAAATTTTACAAAATGATTTACTTTCGGTTATAATTTCTAACGATCGTTATTTTTATTATAGCATCGTTAGTAACTTTATATTACTATATTTTATTTTGCAGATCTGACCAGTCCAAAACGACCACTCTATATCCATTTTACGACTAGGGTTCTAAGAGATTTTATACGAACAAGTTTTCGGACAACTTTTAGTTATAACCGAGGACCTGAATCTCAACAGAAAATGGCCAAAATGCCCACTTACGGGATTCAGGCTGGAACTTATTTATTTTAATAAAACGCAGAAATTTGATTCGGTTTTTGACACGCTTATCATGCGATTTTAAAGGACTAACAAACCTTCGTGGCCAAAGTAATATGTCCATTCGAACAACTTTCATGTTTCGCCGGAAGGCTATAACGACTCGACAGTAGCAGTTCTCAGTGGACGTTTTCAATCTGCAAGTTTTATTACTTTTTTCTACACATCTTTTTATTACACGTTTTTCTACATTGATTGTAATCCTCGGTTTTTATACACACATTTTTATAGAACGTTTTATACAACCTTTTTTTATTACACATTTTTTTATTACTCGTTTTGACACACATTTTTATCAACGTTTTAACAAAAAATGCATAAAAATGTTGTCTGGTAAAAATACGTGGTATAAAAAAATGTATGTATAAAATCGTGGATAAAAGCATGTAGAAAAACGTGTATAGAAATGTGTGTATAAAAATGTATAAAAAAACGTGTATAAAAATATGTGTATAAAAATATGTGTATAAAACGTGTCTATAAAAGTTTCTTGTTTTTGTGACTTGTTACCAATCTTAGTACACAAGGGATGTAATTCTTCATCTTGTCAGGCTAAAAAATGACCAATGACTTGGGATGAGAAACATTGATTATATGATCCCATGATGAGAAGGTCTTGTAGATCATATAAGACAAATTAACATGAGTGCACAATGTGTTATTAGCAAGACCTCATATACCACATTTAATTATACAGGGTATGAGATATACTACTATCGTATTGATAACTCCCCGCGATGGTAGCTCAATGATAACGGACGTGCAACATGAAACTAATGTCATGAGTCAAAATCTTGTCTCATTATCTCTCTGTTTAATCATGATACTAACCGATTTACCTCTTTTATGTTGGCGATTAACTCGTCCGATATAGGCAACCAAAATGTTGGTTAACTTTTACTTCTAGTGACGAGCAAAATTCAGTTTTAATTCCTTAGTAAAAGTACCTTAAGCTCTGATTTCACAAACAGGAAAATGCATTTTTTAGTTGAAACAATAATTCTGCTTTTTGTTTTGTTTAACTATTTTAGTATAGTAAAGTCACTTTCCAGATTGTTACCACTTGAGCATCACAAAGAAAAGTACAGCCTTTCACAGTTTGGTCATTGGCTCATTGCTGGCCCCCACTAATCTTGACACATCAACATTTGAAGATTCCATTTGTCTAAATTCTACCACATATCGAATTCTAGCTAATGATTTTTAGCAAAGACAAATATTGATTTAAGACTAGACATGATCGTTATCTTCTCTCGGTTTCTACTAGAGTAACACATCACCAATTCTCACATTTCATTCATAATGATCACTTCTTTCACCTTTTTTAAACATACTCAACAAACATATCTCACAAAATATCACACATATTCACAAATCAAATAAATAACAATATAAACACCAATGAGTCTACATATGCACAATATCCGAGGGTCATCACTTCCTTTCTTGCTCCTTAGCTCACGCATGACAAAAGAGCCGCACAATGAGGGCAGCGCGGAGCGAAAGGTGACCGGTCACCCACCATTTTGTTTTGTGTGTAGCATAAGAAAAAAAGTTTAGAGTAACGTTAACATTAAAATTAAATGATTTTTACAAGTATAATAACTTTTAAACATAACTTCTAAATATTACAGAAGAACGATTTTATTTTTCACATATTAAAATCATTGGCCATTTAGTCGCTACCAATATCATCACTCGAATATTAAAAATTGTTAAAAAGAAAAACATCAAACACTAGTGTATATTTTTCTTTTAGGCAAACTACATTAGTGTTTAATGTTTTTTTTATAACTATTTTCAATAAGGAGTGATAATATTGGTAACGGTCGTTTGTCTTACACATAAGTACATTTTGATATACTTTAAGCTTGATCAATTTCAACCTGACAACTTTTAAAAAATACACACTAAATTAATTTTAAGAAACACACGTTTTGCATTAAAAGTCGAACCAGAATCATAATTTCGCAAGTATAATTATTTTTCGCTATACACTATGCTTTGCGTGTATAAAAAAAGAAACTATCAACCATTATATTAGGAAAAAGACCTTTCTTTATTACCATATCCTCAAATCAAACATCCCATAATTTCTAGAAAAAAGCTTAAAAACAGTCTTCAATACTTGCTATGTCAAACAAAGTACTTATGTAAAATCTCTTCACATTTTTAGTTAATCAAGTGGAAAAATTCAACTTTTAACAAATTAGTTTTAACTTTTTTACCAACAACAAATCCAAAACACCCTAGTAAAACCCCAAAAATCTTAAATCCCCTTAATCTAGTGGGGATCCACAAAACAAAATTAAGTCAAATTATTAAAACACAAGATTCAATAAAACCACAATTCAATAAGTCAAACTTCATCTCCCATAACATTATTAACTTCCAATTTCACAACCACCATATCTCCGCCGTACCACGACGGCCTTCGAAACCCAGATCCAAAATCACCTCCTCTCCAATACCCACTTTTCAGATTTCACCAATTCGACTTATTTCAAAAGCTAGGGTTTCTAGGGTTTGATGGGTTCAAAACCATGGCTACAACCAGCACCTTCATATCATCCATTAGAATCGTTTTGGGATACTGAAGATGATGCTCCTGGTCCTAGATGTGCTCATACTTTAACTGCCGTTGCTCAAACTAAAACTCAGGGGCCTAGGCTTATATTGTTTGGTGGCGCGACTGCTATCGAAGGCGGTGCCGCGTCCCCGATCCCGGGAATTAGTAAAGTTTTTTACTTTTTTGGTTTTTTAGAGTTAATTTAAGTAGTTGAATTTATGCTGTTTTTGTTAATTGTGTTGATATGGGTGATTTGCGGATTTGCACGAATTAGGCTATGTTTGGCGATAAGCTTTTTGGAGCAACTATCGTTTAGCGTTTGGATTTTTATAGAAAGCACTTATTTGAAATGATATAGAAAGTAGCATTTAGCGTTTAGCTTTTATGTCATTTTACACTTTATAATAAGAGCAATAGCTATGTTACCAAATGCTTTTATAAAAAAAATACTTAGCTATGTGCTAATTCTGCCAAACATAGCGTTAGTAAAGTTTTGAACTTTATACTTTTCTGTTGTGTTCTTAGGACTCTTTTTACTAGAAATATGTTAAAATTATGTTAATTTGATGATTTTAGGTTCCAAGAATTAGCAAAGTTTTGAACTTTAAGTGTTTGGTTGTGTTTTAGGGTTTAGATTATGAATGATTTTGAATGTATGTTAATTTGTTGATTAAGTCTTAGGGATTAGTAAAGATTTGAACTTTATACCGTTTGATTGTGTTTTAGGGTTTAAGTTATGAAATGTATTAAATTTATGTGTTTTTTTACTTTGTTATAGGGTTAGCCGGCGTGACTAATTCGGTTCATTCATACGATGTGTTGACCAGGAAGTGGACCAGGTAATTTTAATTATTCGTATTACGGTGTATGGTTTATGGGTATATCAAAATGCGATAAGTAACTGTTTTAAAAAGCAATTGCAAACAAGTACAAAACTGTTTTATATTTTATTGCATTTTGAAGTAAAGGGTTTACTGTTTCGTCTGCTAATTGCGTTTTGACAAGTAGATAAGCAGTTTTGAGGGTTGTTTCCGATTGCTTATCGAAATTGGTTATCTGATTATTTATAAGTGGAATAAGTTGTTTTGGATTATAGTATTTTGTAAATGCTTATTTAAAGCAGCTTATTTCAAAAAGTAATTAGCAGTGTTAAACTGTTAAGTAGTAATCCCAAAAACCCTTAAATGTAATGAACTACCTTAATTTGCTTAGAGATAACATGCTAATTGTTAAAAATATTCAGAATTCGACCAGCGGGAGAGCCACCTTCACCTAGGGCTGCTCATGCAGCTGCTGCTGTCGGAACCATGGTTGTATTTCAGGTAAATTTAAGATTTTGATAAAGTAAAAATAGGGGCGAGCTTTTTATTTAATTTGTTCTGATTTCGGTTATTTATGAATTGTACATGCGTCATTAGGGCGGCATAGGTCCTGCGGGTCATTCAACTGACGATCTTTACGTGCTTGACATGAGTAATGACAAATATAAATGGCACCGGTAAATTTTTCTTGAGGTTTTACTTATAATTATTTTTTTGAGTGCTTTACAGCCTTTACTAATTTTATTAAGTTCTGACTTGGAATCTTGTTTTCTCTTGCAGACTAGTTGTTCAAGGCCAAGGTCCTGGCCCTCGATATGGTCATGTCATGGACTTAGTTGCCCAACGATACCTTGTTACTGTTAGTGGCAATGACGGTGAGTTTGTTTCTGGAATAGTTTATCGCTTTTTGTCATTGTACTTGTAGGATGACAATGCACTTGCTAAAAGCTTTCCCAAAATCTTTCTTTTCATAAAGAAACATGCTAGATGAAAGAGAGTAGGAATGCAGGATCAAAGCCTTAGTCCTCTGACTTGATGAATGTCCGATTTGAAATTTATCAAGTTTAAGCCCCCGAATCTTGGCTAGAATGTAGAATCATACGAGTGGAAGCTTTAGTTTGCCTCAGTTTGCTAAGAATTATTGTGCTGTTCCAACATATACGATGAACTTGTTATGCAACTCTGAATAGCCCGTCACACGACGATTACACTAAGAAGCCGAGTGGATACATCAGCATAAAAATGGATGGTTCTATCACAATTTAATGAAGTTCTAATTTTTAGGCTGAAAGTCGTGAAATATTGGCAAGAACAGAAAACATACATCGACGCTAGCAGAGGCACATTTGCACTGTACATGGATGGTTCTAGTCTTCTAGAGAAGTTTTTCTCCTTTAAAACACTATCATCTAGAACCTGTACCTTAGAACCAATATTATTTACAAGTTCGTTTTACTTTGACTCGGGGTCACTGTACCAACTCGAGGTTACTCTGCGTCTAACATAACCCTACACTATTAAGCATATCTAAAAACCTCAACAACCACCCTCTCAAGCTTTTAAACTTGGGTAAAAAAGCATATAGTGTCCATGGACCTAGATTCACTTTGATTTTTTGATTGATCTATACATGTGCACCCCTTTCTGGAGTTTATATAATTCTTATCTACGTTCCGTGTCGAAAAGTTAACAAAATTCCTGATATTAACATGCAACAAATGATCAATTCGCTATTGTCATCTTATCTCTCTAAAATAGGCAACAAAGCAAAACAAATTTATCATGATCACACACATGTATTAACTAGAAATTAAAGATTACCTCATTGAGCGGAGTCTATCTGCTTTACGTTGATTCTTACTTCGATTCTTACTTTCTTCAATCTTCTCTTCTTTTCACATCTTTGAGTCAGGCATTCATTTATGCTTTTCTCCCTTTTTGACCTTTTCTGCCGTTTGTATGAAAAGCGTGAATAATAGGCTCTTTGAGTGTCTTTAAGTTAGGATTTTGAGCTCTAAAAACATCTCTAGGTCTATTTTTTTAGTTTGAACTTAAGACTTTGATAAAAAAATTATACTCCAGCCCACTTTACTGAATATACCGCGCTTTAGCCCAAAAAAGCTCATAATAACAACTATATGGGCAGATTATAATTTTTTTAACAGATTTAGTATATCCTTGCTTACAAACTCGGATCTACTGCTATCCCACAACATAAAATATTTTATCTTAGGCTCTTTGGAAAAAAGGGAATAGGTCTTGCATGTATTCCTTTTATCAGTGAAAGAATGTTAAAGACCAATATTATGATTTCTAATCGCTTACACTAATCACAGCTTCTACGTTATTTCTCTAGGAAAGAGAGTACTGTCAGATGCTTGGGCTTTGGATACCGCTCAAAAACCATATGCATGGCAGAAGCTGAATCCAGAAGGTGATAAACCTTCTGCTAGAATGTAAGTGGATGTTTTGATTGTAAGTGCGGAATAGGGACTTTATAAGCATATATGTACTGCGACTTTGACATTGTTGCTTTATTTTTGTTTGTAAAACCGAGATTCTACTTTAGTTGGACTATAATTTGCATGGATGATTTAAAATTTAGTTACAACAACCTTTTTAAATATAAAGTGAATGCAGCCTTATAATGGAAACTGTAAAGCGCTGCTTATGTTTCGGAAACTTCCTCTTGCTAAGTAGTAAATATGTGCATTTCTTTATAGGGATATTGATAAAAAAAAATGTAACTAACTTGTCAAAATTTTGTGGTTGTATGTACCCCACTAAAATTTCGATCTTTGTGTGTGCCTTACTTTTTAATTTCGACCTTTTTTGTATTTTGTGACAATTTTACCCCTCCGTTTATCAATAACGGAGGGGTAAAATCGTCATAAAAAGTTTAATAATACACACAAAGGTCGAAATTAGAAAGTAGGATACACATAGGTCCAAATTTTAGTAGGGGATATTCAAATACAATCATAGATTTTGAGAAGTTAGTTACATTTTTTTTATCATTTTCCCTTTTTTATATGATAATAAGATTTGAGGGTCTTTACATGCTATAGTGACCTAATAAGACCAGATTTGGCTTCATAAACTGGAGACGTGGAGCCACTTATTCACCATTTATTGACACTTTAAATAGGCCATCGGATCTTTAATTAACTTAGTAAGACGGGCTCGCGATAGTTCAAGTCAGTAGTAATTGATGGGTGTTTGTCTGGTTTTCCAGGTACGCAACAGCTAGTGCCCGCTCGGATGGAATGTTTTTGCTGTGTGGTGGAAGAGACACCTCTGGCACGGTATGGGCCATTATTATTGTATAGACTTTGCATTATATTATAGATTCTGAACCTCCTAAAGTTCTAATGTGAATTTACAGCATTCTGATTATAGTTCCAACTTCTTAAGTGCCGTGTATTTGATTTAACAAAGGACCATGTTATCATTACTACAATACTACCATGCCAGCTGTGCAATTTAACATTGATTTAACGCAGTTGGCAAATATTTAAAATTAAGCTCACTCCTTTACGACGCTAGTATTGGCGTACACAGTGCATTATCCTGTTTTATTAATAATATGCTAGCTATACTTGTTGCATTTTGTTTACGGACCAACCAATATTACTAAACTAATCGTCAGATCACTGTATGTTGCAGTGACGCTTGTTTGTAACATAAACATAAATTACAATGTTTTAAAATTTGAAAAGAGACACTTTCAACCATTTATTTGTGACACGTGAGAATATCTCAAGTCCCAACATATTCTTATCATGCACGTATGTGGTATGCACACGTCCATATGTGTATGCTTATGGACTGCTCCAGAATTAGATGAGACGAAATGTCTGAAACTTTTCTTGTACGTGTATATGTTCATTGCAGCCCTTAGCAGATGCTTATGGACTGCTCATGCATAGGAATGGCCAGTGGGAATGGACTCTGGCACCTGGAGTTGCACCATCATCAAGGTATCAACATGCTTCGGTAAGTAATAGGATTTTACTTGAAGTACATCTTCGGATGTATCTTATCTTTTGGCACACTTCTTTTTCTCTCTCCAGTACATTGTGCTGTTCTAGTTATCTCTTAGAGGCGGCCGTTCAAACCAGATACTTAGAAATGGGTCTATAGTTTATATAGGTTGTGATTAATCTCAAACAGGTCGAACAAAGGTAGCTACTAGGGGAATGGGTCTAACGGGGTAAATGTTGCCCAGAGTCTGTTATTATTCCAAGGTCTAGATTATTTTATCAGTTGTACTGTTTATAAGAAAAATTTTAAATGGAGAAAAGTGTTTGCGGGTTAACCCGCCCCTTACAAGTTGACTGACCCGCTCATCTTGCCACCTGTAATTCGAGTTTTTGTCCAATGTATGTCCCTCCTTATCAATTCATCTTCTCGTAATCAGGTCTTTGTTGGGGCTCGATTGCATGTTACAGGAGGTGTTGTCAGAGGAGGTCGAGCAGTAGACGGTGAAGCAGCTGTTGCAGGTTATTTTTGGTTGAGTTTGTGAATTTGTAGTGTTATATCGTTTTTAAAAGATGAATCATTAGATCTTTGTAATGCGAATTTACAGTTTTGGATACTGCTGCTGGAGTCTGGTTAGATAGACATGGCTTGGTGACTGCTCAGCGCAGTGCCAAGGGGCCTGAAGATCCTTCTTTGGAGCTTATGCGTCGTTGTCGGCATGCTGCTTCATCTGTTGGTGTTCGTTTATATATTTATGGTGGTCTTAGGGGCGGTAAGGCTATAATCATTGACTCATAGTACCCATAATTTCTTACCGTAAGGATGATTGTCAAAAATAGAAACCAACTATATGTCTGATTAGCTGATTATTCAGAACTTAAATAAATAGTTTTAAGGGTAATCTGATCCAACAACTCTTACTCGTCTTTCATAGAATTATTATGTTTGGTCATCTTGCAAATTAATATTCTAAATAATCAATAAAGCTTCAAAAAAGCTACAAAAAATTTCTTTTCTGGAGTAGGTTTTATTCTATACATACATATATATATATTTTTTCATTTATTAGTTTTAATGCTGCATAACATAATTTGTTTTATATGCTGCAGAGTTGTTGTTAGGTGATTTTCTTGCAGCAGAGAATTCGCCTTTTCAGTCTGATGTGAATACACCTGTACTTGCATCAGAACGTGGATCCAATATGAGCAGTCCTAGGGGAACAAATAATTTGAGCCCATTTGATCCTATATCTAATGATAACGGATCCGAGAGTCCGTCAGGGGCATCAAGGTTAGGACTTTCTTTTATCACTTTCGGCCCTAAACCTTACATTCTGTTTCTTTTTCTCACCCATTTAACTAATCTTTATGCATGCCAGCATGGACAAAGAATCTATGGATAGGCTGGTCGAAGCTTCTGCTGCTGAAGCTGAGGCTGCTAATGCAGTTTGGCAAGCTGCCCAAGCACAGGCCGCAAATCCTGAAGATACATCTGTTGCAGATGATAACGCTCAAGCCGCAGAGAGTAATTCAGAGGGTAGTGACGGAGAGGGGGATGTTCGACTTCATCCTAGAGCTGTATGTTTTTCTTGGTCTTTTAAGCGTGTTTGATTTTTCGTTTAAGAGCTGTCTGATTATGACTGCGTCAATTTGCAATCATCAGTTTATAATGTTTGGCAAACAATATATTCATACAAGCCAAAAAATTTGACTTCTCTATGGGAAGAACTACTCATCCCTTGCTTGACTTATTGCGAGACTTTCCGTTATCTTTTCACAAGCCGTTTCTTCTTTTTGTGTAAGATATGTGTTTTTCAGTCTCTATGAAGGCTAAAGAAACTTGATGTTAATGTGATGCAGGTTGTGGTTGCTAAAGAGGCTGTAGGTAATCTTGGTGGTTTGGTTAGGCAGCTATCCTTGGATCAATTCGAAAATGAGAGTAGGCGAATGGTTCCCATGCAAAATGACATGTCATATTCGGCCAAAAAGTTCCAAAGGCAAAAGTCACCACAAGGCTTGCATAAAAAGGTAAGAATTGCGATTTAATTAGGATAAAGGTAGAGGGGCGGGAGGGATGTGTTGGGAACTGATTTTTACAACTGCAATTGCACATCCAAGCACCCCTCGAGTAGGGTCCATCTTTTTCTTATCATTTTGTTATAATAGTTAAAGGCCGTAGTGAAAAGTCAAATAAGATAAAGAGTTATGTGACGGCAGATAAACTTATCCACCTGCAGGTCATTGCTAATTTGCTTAGACCTCGGAACTGGAAACCTCCTGCAAACAGAAGATTTTTTCTCGACTCTTATGAGGTTGGAGAGCTTTGCTATGCTGCTGAGCAGATCTTTTTGCATGAGCCTACGGTTCTTCAGTTAAAAGCTCCCATTAAAGTGTTTGGCGATCTACATGGTCAATTTGGTGATTTGATGCGATTGTTTGATGAATATGGCTACCCTTCCACGGCTGGAGACATCACGTATGTCTAGATTACATGCTGCTGTTTACTTTTATTTGCACTTTGCTCCCATGTATCTGAAATATGCAAAATTTGCACAATGTTTACTATTGAGGCTGTAAACTTAGTAATTTAAGATAAACCATCATTATCTTTATTAATTTACATAGCCCATAACGGTTAAAAGTGTGTTATAAAATATATAAACAACAATTTATCTTGCTTTTTTCGTTTCTCATGGTGGTACGGCTATGAATATGATGCTCTACCACCTACTTTTGTATTGACAGATTCATGTATCGGGTGCTTCCGTTCCTTAATAGTGTGTTAATTATGAAATAGGAATGCACATGACATAATCCTTTAAGATTAACATAGTCATGGAACTATATCTAACGACCTTTTGTCTTCCTTTCAGGTATATTGATTATTTATTTCTTGGGGATTATGTTGATCGAGGACAACATAGTTTGGAGACGATCACTTTGCTCCTTGCTCTAAAGGTAAGGTTTTATTTCAACTGCTGACATGCTGATCTAGTGTCATATTGAAGCCTCACTCCTTTTCCATTCTTGTTTTTCAGATTCAGTATCCTGAAAATGTTCACTTGATACGTGGGAATCATGAGGCTGCTGATATAAATGCACTCTTTGGTTTCCGTCTTGAATGCATTGAAAGAATGGTACGTAGCAACACATCAGTTTTTTCGTTGTGTATGTTTAGCGGATTGGTAGTCTTGTAACCATTTCTGAACTGTTTAAGTTAATCCAGTACTAAGTATACCAAATTGACCCGTTTTGACTTTTGAACTTTACCGCCCGCCCATTTCGTTACTTCTATTGTTTAATTTTCTTGCCGGTAATTTCTGATCTACAGGGTGAGAATGATGGGATCTGGGCATGGACGCGGTTCAATCAGCTATTTAACCATCTTCCACTTGCGGCGCTTATTGAGAAGAAAATTATCTGTATGCACGGCGGTATAGGGAGGTCAATACATTTAGTTGAACAAATAGAGAAAATAGAAAGACCAATAACCATGGATGCTGGATCCCTTGTCTTGATGGATTTGCTATGGTAAGTTCATTGAAGTTTTTCCTTTCTTTTTAAGGCTTTTGTTATAATCTTTTGTTCTTTTCGGCAGGTCTGATCCCACAGAAAATGACAGCGTGGAAGGGCTGAGACCAAACGCTAGGGGGCCTGGTCTCGTCACTTTTGGGGTATGCATGTAGTATTTGTATTGTCCAAGGAACAGCAACAGCTTTTTCAATAATTGGATTTATAACGTTTTATACAACTTTTTCATCCCACTTTGACCAACCCCAACGCAACAGCTTTTTCACCTCATGTGATTTAGACTTGTATGAATTTTGGTTGACTTGCAGCCTGCGTCTCATTACTGATGTTCTTATAACTACTTGCAGCCTGACAGGGTCTCTGACTTTTGTAAAAAGAACAAACTTCAGCTCATTATAAGAGCACACGAGTGTGTAATGGATGGGTTTGAAAGATTTGCTCAGGGACAATTAATTACCCTTTTTTCTGCAACGAACTATTGTGGTAAGATTTTAGCTTTTCAACTCAATCCAGTCTGTTTTTGTGTATGGTCGTAGTAAAATGATCTAATGGTGTTCAAAACTGTATTCAGGTACGGCAAATAACGCTGGTGCTATATTAGTGATTGGCAGAGGATTAATGATCGTTCCTAAACTTATTCATCCATTACCGCCTCCACTTCAATCACCAGAGACATCTCCAGAACGTCTCCAAGATGACACTTGGATGCAGGTAAACTTTTTTGTGAATCTCCCATCTCAAATTAGAGCTTAGAACCGGTGGTTATTGAAAGTCCAAAAGGCAGCTCATTTTTTTTTTTTTTACCGAATTGACCTGTTCATCCGGTTTCCTTATCCAACCATTTGTTATATGTATTGACGCGCTTCCTGAAAATAAAATGAAATGTGTTCCCGTCCTTGCAGGAGCTTAATATTCAAAGACCGCCTACTCCCACAAGGGGCCGTCCACAAGATCACGACAGGAGCTCGCTTGCATATATCTGATCAGCATTTGGCATTTTTGCAGTAGTCCTATGTTCCAATGACCGAGCCCAGAAAATGGGAAATTTACATATGAAGAACAGGTTGCCATGTATTCTTAATTTATAGATATAAGAATTATTGACAAATGTCTGTAGCTTGCACATAGCTTTATTTATAAGGGGGTTCGTTATTTTAGTTCGACGTATGTATCTGTAAATTTGGGGATATGTATTTTACATCCAACGTGACTGTACGACAATAAGAAAAGCTGGTGAGTGTAGCTTCCTGAACATTTTGCATTTGAATTTTTATGAAATTGATTGTAGCTTTATTGTTATTTCTTGTATGTTCCATGGTTGAATCAACAACTGCAAACGAGTCATGTTTCTATCTTTTTCGACTGAAAGAGATGATACGGCTCATTTGAATGGCGTTTTTGTCAAGTTCATAAGAAGTATAAAGTTGGTATTATGATATAAAAACCTTAGAGGGAAGGGAGTGGTGTGGTTCGCGCCAAGCTCTCGCGCGCCGTGGCTAACAGCCCACGTGATTTTTTTTTTTTTTAAAACTAGCCGTTGGGGCGAGCGGGTTTTTGAAAAAAATACCCTCAAAACCCTATATTTACCCTTTTAAAATCCTATAAATACCCCCTTTGTATTTTATAACTTCACACACAATTTCTATATATATTCTACATCAATACTTCTCATTTTTCTTTGAAATATGGATCCAAATAATCTCAACGATTTCGACACAACCAACACATACGATCATTATGATGCTTTCTTTCAACCCGACTATGATCGCTATATGCGAGATTACGAGTCGTATCAACATTATATGAGTTTGTGTGAGCAAGAAGCCGGGGGTTCGAGTTCCGGTCCTATTAGGAGGAGGAGATACATATATCGTGAACGAGAAGAGGCGGAAGAAAGGCTAATCGACGACTATTTTGGCGACGACGAGTACGAGCCTAAATATCCGGAAGAAACGTTTAGGCGAAGGTATCGTATGAGCTCTACACTTTTTAATAAAATAGTCAACGATATCTTAAGTTATGATGTTCAGCCTATTCCCGAGTACTTTACTTATTTTAGCTCACGGCTCGATGCGACCGGTCGTAAGAGTATTGGTCCTATTTTAAAGTGCACATCCGCCATACGCCAACTGGCGTACGGCACTGCACCTGATGCATTTGATGAGTATTTGCAAATTGCTGAACGTACTTCACGAGAATGTTTAGATAACTTTACTAAATGCATTCACGTTTTATATAATCATAAGTTTTTAAGAAGACCAAGTGCAACTGATATTGAAAAAACATATAAATTGCACGAAGAAAAACATGGACTCCCGGGAATGCTCGGGAGTATTGATTGTATGCATTGGGATTGGAAAAACTGCCCAAAGTCATTACATGGGCAGTTCAAAAGAAGGGATCATAAATACCCAACTCTTATGTTAGAAGCTGTTGCGGATCAAAGATTGTGGATTTGGCATGCATATTTTGGGGTTCCTGGGGCGAATAATGATTTAAATGTGTTATATGGTTCCCCATTATTTGATGATGAAATTGCTGATATAGCTTCAGAATGTCCGTTTATAGTAAACGGGCATACATACAGGAAATGTTACTATTTAGTCGACGACATTTATCCGGAATGGTCTACGTTTGTCAAAACGTTTTCTGTTACAAGGGATGCCAAGACCTTTAAGTTTAAAACAGTTCAAGAAGCTGCAAGAAAAGATATTGAACGAGCATTCGGAGTCCTACAAGGTCGTTGGGGTATTATACGACAACCCGCACGTGCAATGCAAATCAACAACCTCAAGAGAATCATGTATTGTTGTATAATTTTACATAACATGATATTTGAAAAACGAGGAATTTGAAGTTAACCTGAATCATATGTTCGTGAGTCCAGAACCGAACATGGTTAGAAGCTGGGTCGAAATATGTGATTTACATGTTAGAAAAGCAAAAGAACTTCGCGATAGGAAAACGCACGTCGATCTTCGATAAGACCTTGTGGAGCATCTATGAAATAATCAGTAGTTTGTGTTTTTATGTAATGTTTAAGTTTTATGATATTTAATTTTTTATGTAATGTTTAAGTTTTATGTAATGTTTTATTATTTAATTTAAGTTTTATAAGTTTTTTAATTAAAAAAAAAAAATAATAATAAAAAAATAGTTTGGCACCAGAATTCTGGTGCCAACCAATGCCGCTGAATTCTGGTGCCATAGCAATTCTGGTGCCAAACTCCATTTTGCTGACGTGACATCACTTTTTCTCTATGGCACGAGAAGTTTGGCACGACCGCACTCCGTGCTCTTAGTTATTAGCAGTTTTAAACCAACTACCAAAAAAATTCATTATTTTGTGGCCCGGGTTTAATGATTCAATCTGGTACAACTACAACATATTGAGTTTTTGTTTTTTCCTTATTGCTGCAAAGTTGCAATCAGAACCAGAAATAGACCAAATCCAGGAATGATAAGAAATTCATAATATATAAACTTACTGAATTATTCCACAAGTGGCTTAATTATTCCAACATTTTAACCTGATAAATCAGCCAATCTAACCGCGTGACATCTTCAATTCATGCAACAGATGCAAAGAGTGCCTTGGCAAAGTGACCCGGCTATACCTCTAGGCTTCTGATCCATGCAGGTTTGATCACATATATCGTCCGTGCAAGGTCTTGGTTTAAAAGTATACACATACGAACCGAATCCTCTACCTGGGAACCAAAATATTACGTAAAAAACTTTAATTAGACAAAATATACATAGATTTGTTCACTTAGTATATATATATATATCTAGTACGTAATGAAAATATTATATTAAAAAAGAGATGGAGTCATTGGAGAATTACCAAACACTTGACGGATTTCGTAATAAGCAACGATTTCAGTAGGAAGGCATGCAAATAACATGCAGCAAATGAAGACAAAGCAAATCATTTTTTTCGCCATTACTGCAAACTGAATAAAATTCTTCAACAATGGAATTAGAAGAGAGAAAGAGATACAGTGGAAATATTAGAGAATGAGAAGCAGGTTTATAGAGAGAAGATCGAATGCAAAGAATCACTCATTTGCAAAGTAACGCTTATCGCTTTGTGTTTGATACTTTATTTCTATTACGAGAATAATGGATACTATTTTTGTATAAACATGATGATGGGAATATGGGCCAGAAACTCACTTTTCCCCGTTTATAAGCCTACCCATCTTAGTTTTCTTTTTTCTGCGTCCAACATGTGACCTACTTGACACAGTAAGACGATCTATAATAATATGTTGAAATTGTGATATGTGTGTGTGTCGAATAGGTCTTGCCTCAACCTGCTTCTCCAAAAAATCAAAAGCCGATCGAGTCGGCTACAACATTTGCCACTATCCCCAGGGACAAATCCGGGGTTTCCCGGGCGACTTGTCGCTGGGGATAGCTATCCCGGGCGACATGTCGCCTGGGATAATTCGCGGGGGAAAGCTCGAAGGGGATTCTTTCTCGGGCGACAACGCAGGGCCTACATAGTTTCAGTCAAACATTTAAGTGCCACGGTGGAGGGTTTTCTCGGACGACATGTCGCCCGGGATAATGCTGTTATAAAAAAAATGCTTAACAGTAATCTTTGTTTAATTAATTAATTGCTTAGTTTCCCGGGCGACATGTCGCCCGGGAAAGTTTTTCTTATACGTTGACTTGTCAACCCATGAAAATATATTTTGTCGTTTAGTGAGGACTATAAGTCTGCAAATTTTTTTGGTTAAACTGGGATAAGTCTGCAAATTATTTTTGGTTAACCTTATCCCCGACGACATGTCGCATGGGATAGGTCTGCAAATTTTTTTTTGTACTGCCTGCACAACAGGCTATTTTTAGATTTTTTTCCCAAAAAAATCTACCAAACATCAAACCTGTATAAACCAATATAGAATCTACCCAAATACATTACAACTTGTACCAAAACACAATACAATCAACGCATTTGATATAATAAAGCTAAATACTTCCAAAATCCGAATAAACACAATATAGTCTACAAAACGGGTGACGAAGTCACAAAACTTGCATTATCCGCAAGATACAAGTCAATATTCACCTAGATAACATGTTCTAAACGTACGGGGAAACAAATGTTCACATAAGGGTCGCCAATATATACTTCAAGACACAAAATAGCATATACTTACCCAACATCTCCTAACTATCGGCATCCTCCTCATCCTCGTCGCCGTCCTCATCATCTCCCGGCTCATCATCCCCGCACCCGCCACTCCCGCTACACCACCGTACTTAGGCTGTGACTCAAGCTGCGTAAGCATCTGGGAAAACTTGTCGTCACTCCTAAATAACTTCATGAACATGTTCACCTGACGCGTTAGCCGCTTCTCGCTCTTTTTGAGCTTAACGACATCGGAGGTGTGCGTGCATGGAGGCGGGGGCGGAATGACCGTGCCCTGTCCCGGCAAAACCCTACCAACACCGGGAATGTGCCCCCGCTGCTTGCCCCCGCGAACAATGGCCATGATCTCATCCTCGGTGTAGGGCACACCCGTGGGGGTGTTGGAGCCTAGACCCTGTAGCCTCAACATCTCATCCTATGTAGTCACAAAAACACAAGATAGTTAATATATTAGTCGGGTTACTACATTATTTCTCGACAAATCATTAAAGTGCGTGTTTTGAAACAAAACTTACATATAGAGCTTTGTCCTCAGGGTTCAAGAATACGCCGCCAACAGTATGTCTCAAGAAGAAGGTGTGGATCAGTGACGAGTACTCTCGAGTAGCTGAGCTCTCCATCTGCACATACATACGTATATAAGATAAAACAAATTAAAAACGACAAATCATAACACACCAAAGCGTTAATTATATACATATATATATATGTAAAATAATTATAATGTTTATTACATGCATATCTCGGAGGGCGGCAATAGACCGGGATCCCTGTCGGCATACGACCTTGCTCTTTGCTCGATTTTTTTTATTTTGGGCAGCCCGGGCAAGGTTCTTAGGATCATTCCAAAATGCAATCTGTACAAGGTTCTTACGGATGAGTCGATATGTTATCGTTGTACTTTAGATGTTCAACGGATGACTCGATATGTTATCGTTGTACATTAGATGTTCAACGGATGACTCGATATGTTATCGTTGTACATTAGATGTTCAACGGATGACTCGATATGTTATCGTTGTACATTAGATGTTCAACGGATGACTCGATATGTTATCGTTGTACATGTATAATTGGATCATGAGAAGAAAACTTGACCCTAGGGGTGATCCAAATAGGGGAGTAAGCAATTTCAAGAGAAGGATTAAGGGAATGCACGTCTTCGTAGGAAACTTCACTTATGTCATAGACTTCATGATTATTAAGGATATTAGTTCAATCATAGACCCTAGGCTGTCACAAGTAGTACTAGGGAAGCCCTTTGTTGAAATGTCCAATATGACTCATGACCCATCTGGAGGAGTAGTGAGATTCACAAACAGAATCAATGAAATTACCTATAAAATGCCCTATAAGATAGAACAGTACAACTCACTGTCAGACTTAGAAAAAGAGCACACAAAGTCAGTCTACCTTAGGAACGAGGAAGACAAGAAAAGAGGAGTAGAGTACGTGATGAGCAAAATATTAGGGTTTTACAAAGAATTTCTAAAGCTTGGATCCAAATATTTGACTGGAGTTGCAGATGAAAACGAAGTCACGTAAGGACGTGTGACTTCGAGTCTAGCTACAAGACTTATAAATAAAGAAAAGTGCTTTTTGAGAGGCAACCCAATATTTATTTTCCCACATTTAGAAGTGTCTTGTGTTTTAATTCTTCTCGTTTATTCTTTTATGTTTGAATTATTTTGTAATCATGCTTTGTTTTATTTTTAACTTGGTCTTATTAACAATCAAAGGTATTTTGCATAAAATAAGTATAGGGAAAAATATCCGTTTATAAGAACCAATTCAAACATATAAAATAAATTGTTTAGATTAATTCGCGTAAGTTTCGAGTCATATGATTGTAATGATTAATCTCAGGTTTCAGGCAGTTTTTTATGCAGGAAATAACTAATAAAATTGCGTGCATAAAATTTTCCAAAAAAAACAAAGAAGAAATTTTCATAGACACTGGAGACGGCGTCAGGATTTATCCTGACGGCGTTACGCCCCTAGCCATGTGAAAATTCAAAAAATTTCAATTATTTTTGAAAAATTAATTATGCAATGTCTAAAAATTTGTAATTTTCTTGTAAACCTGCAGAAACCTATGATTATATCATCACTTTCATCCTATCTTTACTGCTTTCATAGAGTCAACCCTAAAGTTTTGTTGTATATATCATTATCCCGCTGATTTTACGCCAGGTGTAGTTGTCTTTGTCTTTGATTTACAGGTTATATTTGATGAGAAGAAGCTTGAAAGTTCTTAGGAAGTTTCATATGACGATTCTTGGAGGACAATTTAACCGATGGGTCGATATGTTATCGTTGTACATTAGATGTTCAACGGATGAGTCGATATGTTATCGTTATACATTAGATGTTCAACGGATGAGTCGATATGTTATCGTTGTACATTAGATGTTCAACGGATGAGTCGATATGTTATCGTTGTACATTAGATGTTCAACGGATGAGTCGATATGTTATCGTTGTACATTAGATGTTCAACGGATGAGTCGATATGTTATCGTTGTACATTAGATGTTCAACGGATGAGTCGATATGTTATCGTTGTACATTAGATGTTCAATGGATGAGTCGATATGTTATCGTTATACATTAGATGTTCAACGGATGAGTCGATATGTTATCGTTACACATTAGATGTTCAACGGATGAGTCGATATGTTATCGTTGTACATTAGATGTTCAACGAATGAGTCAAGATGTTATTTCATTATAACGATGATAGTCATATCAAAGGTAGCAAAACTACTTAGAAATCACCCATAAGTAGCTAGAACATGATAAATACTACTTAATTAATTACGTAATTGACTAGTTAACATAGATAACACATACGAAATCAGTCGTAATATCCATATGAGGGCGACCATCCGCTAGGTATAGTAACCTCCCACGCTATGATCTGATGACAAATCTGAGGCCTTCACGCCGAAGAAATCATGTCGAGAGCCACCATGAATAGGAAACAAAGGAAGCGTCTCAATCTCCGGTGAATTATTTCCTTCTTGATCTTCCTCTTCGCGATGATTCTCTGCTATCGTTGTACATTAGATGTTCAACAGATGAGTCGATATGTTATCGTTGTACATTAGATGTTCAACGGATGAGTCTGATAACGCCTAGATTTGGTATGTTTTGGGATACGTTATCTTGGTTTTATATATGCTAATTGGTAAAATAATACTGCCTTTACCCCTGTTATTGTGCAAAATGGGTTTCTTGTGTTGTAGCTTGCCGAAAGACGCGAAGTGAAGAAAAGAAGCTAGGAAATGAGTGCTAATTCGATATTTGACCTGAACACCCATCTGGAACAGTAAAATATGCACTGTGGGTCATAAACATGTGGTCTGGTTTGGCCCGAGGGACAAAAAGTTAATGGGAAGACGAAAGACGAGGAAAAGTGAAGATCGCTCGTTGCAATGAACACTCTGCCGCCCTACAGAGGGCTCGACCGGATTGCCGCCTGGCGTAAGGCTTTGTCGCCCGGCAGGACCACGGTGTGTTGATCCTAATGAACAGATCTTAAATTCCTTAGCTTGATGTAAGGTTTAGTACCCTTGAATAAATTCAAAGACACTAAGATTGAAACTTTGAGTGTATGATATAAACTATGTGGGATCTAGTTTATACCACTAAGAAGAATAACAACAATGTATGCTTAACAAACAGAAAATATAATCAAAACAATAAGCTCTAATATATTAATACAAACACTCTTTGATAGTGTTAGGGTTTACAACCTTGAAGCTATGACAATGACTCGTTTTGGTACATTAAATTCTATACCCTAGGATATCCTTTTATACACCAAGGAGTCCTACAAGGCTTACAATACTCTCCTAAGTTATCATGATCTTTTAAACAAATAACTTATACATATCTTTTACAAAAATAACTCAATACTTATCTTCGTAAGTATTCTTGTTCTCCAATCAATCTTATCTCTTCTCTGATATGTCTTTGATCTCATCTCTGTCAGCATAATTCTTCCAGTAGTTGTAATCACTCAACAGTTGTATCTTTATAACCAACAGCACTAAGCAGTAGTAACTCCAAGAACATCATGAAGTCTTTTAATCCTAACAATCCTCCCCTAAACTTGATGTTCATCTTCTGAATCTTCAAGTTTCTTCATTAAAAGTCTTCATCACCATCAGGAGGATGCATTCAAACATTTCATTTACCCTTTTTCTGCTTAGTCATGAGCTTGAGCAGTTGATAGCACATCTCATTCCAATGATCAGCTTGAAGTTTCTTGTTGAGCATGTTTATGATTGTTATTGGTGTGAGGGGATATCTTTTCTCAACCAGCATAAAGATATGTACATTTCCAAACCTTACAAAGTGCACTCCACAGGAATCAAACAGCTTCTACACAGACACTTTGTGTCCTTGTAAATTTCTCCATACATCACTTCTTATATCTGGTTTAAACATGACTTTTAAATCACCCCACAACACTCTTTCATGTTCATCTTCAGGCCTTGTATCACCATGCTTTGTTTTGACCAACTTTCAGAGAGTTTGCAAGTCTTCTCTGTCAATACACTAAAGCATCCTAATCATAGAAGAATATATCTTGAAACTTTCATCAGCTCTAATCAATTGATAGTGTCCTATTATTCCTTCTCTAATTAGCTTGTACTCAATAATCACTAGAGGTTTAGTAGCCAATGGTATAGCATCAATTGCTATTTCTTCTTCAACAACAATCTCTATATGCTTCTTCATCTCCTCTTGATCATCACCTTTTTCATCTTCTACCTGCTCATCTACCTTCTGTTTCTTTGACACATCAGATTCAAGCTCATCACCAACTCTTTTAGGACTGACTTCAGTAGCTTCTGCTTAAGTTTTCCTTGACCTTTTCTCCACTATCTCTGTATCCATATCCACAAAAGTATTTACCCTTTTCATAGCTGAGTCAAATAACTTTTGAACTTCACTAAATGACTTGTTCTTCAAACTCTTTAGCTTCTAACCATCCATATTTTTAAGATATGTACACATAAGATTTCTTTGTTGAGCTTTAGTGGGTGGTCTGTTCCTCTTTTCAGTCTCTCTTTTTCTTGTAAAGAACTTCCTCTTCTTCTCCAAGAGTTCCATAAACAGTTTTCCTTCTCTTTATCTGTATATTGTTCTTGTTCTTCACTTTGAAGTCTTTGAGCTAATTCCATATCAGCTTCCATCTTGGCTTGAACTTCATTCCATTTTTCAATTATAGCAATGTTTGCTTCTTCTTGAGCATCCCTTTCTTTTTTTATTTTCTCCAACTCTGCTTGTTCTTTAGCATGCAGTCTGAATGCCAATTCTGCATTAAGAGCAATTTAATCCTTCTTTTTCAATGGTATCTCAGGCTCAACCATGATTGCTTTGCCTTTGTCTTTAGCTTGTACTTTTGAAGGTGTTATCACTGCTCTTGTTGTTGTTTTACTTGGCTCTTGTATAGAAACTCCTTTTGCCTTAGACTCTGTGCTAACAGTTGTAGCAGCTGTTGTAACAGCTTTTGGTTTAGCCGCTTTAATCTCCATCAGAGTTTGAGCCAGAGTAAGTTCATCTTTTGAAATTTGTGGAGTTGTAGCAGCAGTAGTAACTGGAATTGTAGGAGCAACACTATCTTCAACACCAACAGTAGAAACTGCTTTACTAGCAGTAGTAACTACTTCACCAGCAGTAGTAACTGGTTCAGCAGTACTAACTTCCATAACATCAACTTTTGTATTCTACTCTTATTTTTTACTAGTTGTAACATCCACAAACATCTCATCACTATCAAGGACACCAGTATCAAACATTAAGTCTTCATCCTGCCTTCTTTGAGACTTATCAACCAAAGTTACTTCAACATTTGCATCAAGATCTTCAATCTGAATTGAAGTATTTATAAAACCACCCCCAGCAGCATTAACTTAAACTGACAGCACTATGTTAAGCCTAACAGCATTAACTCATGCCTAACAGTAGTAAGTAACCCAACAGCAGTAACTTCAACAACATCAACTTAAGCTTAGCAGCATTAATGTATACCAACAATATTAACCTAAAGCTAACAGCATTAAGTTTGAGTTACCAGCATTAACTTTAATTTCATTACAAAAAGCATTTCCATCATTAATTCTTACAAGCTCTCTTCCTGTTTTTATGCTCATAATATCTCTCATTTCTTTTGGCTCACCAAATCACTCTTTCTGTTTTTAAGCACACATCTCTCTTTTCTTTTAAGCTCACCAATGCAGACAATTTTGTACAAAGTGTTATCAATTCCATTAGTTTCATACTGTCCTCCCCACTTCTAAATGTGTTAACTTTTGAGAGAGGTGAATCATTAGACTATTTAGATGTAGTCTTAAACCTAGTTTGAGCATCTACACCCCTAATATGGTATCTTGGCACCTGGGACCACTACCTGAACCAATTCCATAAGGACTTGGCTCATTAAGTGTTGCCATGGATTGGGTCCTATTGATGTTACCACAGTCATGCTCTGCTACTAAGCTAGAAGCAGTAGTGGCAGCCCTTTCCATTCTGTCACCCAACTCCTTATGGATAGCCTCATCACCAACCTTTTCAGGGAGACCACTAGACTAAGGTATCTTGGTGTCCTGACCTCTTTTGATTTATCACACACTTTTGTTTGATGATGCATGTCCTTCCATCAATTCTTGACTGCATATTGACATCATTAGCCTCCCCTCAATTCAATACCAGATTCTCAATGTGCTTAGCCTGCAAATATTAGTCCAAAACCAAGAATACACAGTCCAAAGTATTTTCTTGTTTAACAGTTTTAATTATGACTAACAGTTTTAACTAGCAGTCTTAAGTATAACTAGCAATACTAATTATACTTAGCAGTATTAATATTTTCCTCAACAATTTTAACTCTGTCTTTAATAATTATACAACAACATGCCTCTATTCATCACAAGCACACTAGATAGACATGTGAGAATTCATAAGGATACATATTTATGCAAAACCCATGAATAAAAGTTAAAAACTGTTAAACTTTCCCTCAAATAATTACTTCAGAGATTAAGTAATCCAATGCTAGCAATTAGAAAGTTGAACCTGCTAACATCAAATACCTTTGTGAGAAGATCTGCTACATTGTAGTCTGTGTGAATCTTGATCACTTGAATCAACTTCTTTTCATAAGAATCTCTGATGAAATGGTACCTTATCTCTATGTGCTTGGTTTTAGAGTGAAATACTAGATTCTTCACAATGCAAATGATGCTTTCATTATCAATATATATCTTGGTGTTCATGAAGTTGAACCCATAATCAAGCATTTGATTTTGGATCCAAAGCACTTGTCCACAGCAATGAGCAGCAGCAACATATTCTGCCTCAGTAGTAGAGTTTGCAACTATAGTCTGCTTCTTACATTGCCATGAAATCAACCTCTTGCCAAGAAATTGACAACCTCTTGTTGTGGATTTCCTGTCAAGACTAGCACCAACATAATCACTATCTGAAAAAGCTTCCAAGTCAAATGGTAAATCTCTAGGATACCAAAAACCCAATTTAGGTTGACCTTTTAAGTATCTAAAGATCCTTTTCACAGCATGAAGATGTGAAGTCTTTGGTGTAACTTGGAACCTTGCACAGGCACACACAACAAACATTATGTCAGGCCTAGAAGCTGTTAAGTACATCAATGATCCAATCATTGATCTATATAAATGAACATCTACAACTTCAACTTCTTCATCTTTAACCAATGCCTTATTAGTCTCTATTGGAGTGCTTGCTATTTTTACAGTGGCAAAATCAAACTTTTTTAATATTTCAGCCACATATTTGTCTTGGCTAATGAAGATTCTATCCTCCTTCTGTTGTACTTGTAATCCTAAGAAGAAAGTGAGTTCCCTCATAGAACTTATTTGGAATCTCTTGTGCATCAAACCTTCAAACTCATCACATAAAGACTTCTTTATGGACCCAAAGATGATATCATCAACATATACTTATACTGACAAGATATCACCTTTGTCTTTCTTGATGAACACAGTCTTATCAATAGTGCCTCTTCTAAATCCATTTTCAATTAAGTAGGTAGACAATGTCTCATACCAGGCTTTAGGAGCTTGATGTAGACCATATAAAGCTTTTTCTACCTTATACACTTTGTCAGGAAAATGTGGATCTTCAAAACCAGGAGGTTGACACACATATACATCCTCTTCAATAGTTCCATACAAGAAGGCACTCTTTACATCCATTTGGTACACAATAAACCCCATAAATGATGCATAGGCCTAAAATATCCTAATTGCTTCTATCCTAGCAACAGGAGCAAACACCTCATCATAATCAATGCATTCTTCTTGGGTGTAACCTTATGCAACCAGTCTTGCCTTGTTTCTTACTACAATCTCTCTCTCATCCTTTTTGTTTCTAAAGACCCATTTTGTTCCAATGGCCCTCTTGCCATTAGGTAGATCAACCAGTGTCCAAACCTTCTGAAGTTTAAATTGTAGAAGCTCCTCTTGCATTGCCTCTACCTAGCTTGGATCTTCCAAAGCTTGAATCACCTTCTTGGGTTCTTTTTGAGAGAGAAAACAGGCAAATAAGCAGTTTTGATAATCTTTGTGATTAGTTCTTCTCTGCTTGTTAATATAGCTCACCAAAGCATATTCTTCAAGATTTTGTTATGACATCCTTCTTGTTTGTGGAGCTGAGTGCAAATCTCTAATTATTAGCTTAATTAGATGATCTTTATGAATTCTTGTTGTGGGAATAGGACTGACATTTATGGTTGTTTCCATGTTGTTAAGGTCATCCTCTGCACCCACATCTTCATCATCATATGCACTATCAAAAATTACAGTATCATCCACTGCAGTCACATTTGAAACAGGTGGAAGTGTAAATGCATTTTTGAAAGGAGAAAATCTTTCAAATAGATGTTCCCCTAGTCTTTGGGACATAAGATTGTTCCAATTTCTTTGGTTCCCCCTAGGATAGTGTTTGTTTTGTTTAGGTGTCTCTACCTTCTCTACTGTTTCCCTAGCAAGCTTAACGAATTTGATCTTATCAATGCTTGATCTAACAGTATAATCTATCTTACTTTCATCATTAGAATTCCAATCCTCAATGATTGGAGGTATAAAGTTGTTCTCCCTAACAGTTTTAGGTTCTACTACATCACCATTATTTTTTACACCAGCAGACTCATGATTTGACACAACTTTCTCAATATCACTAGGTGTAACAACAGTAGTAACATCCATATTCTCACTTTCAACTATTTCATCTATAAATGCTAGATCAGGTTTGTGAGGTATGAAATTCCTTGTATAGGGTGGAGGAACTGCATGATATCCCCTAGACTTATTATACTCCTGATTTTCTAACATCTCAAATGAATTCACAAAACTTTCTACTGCAGGAGAAGCTGCAGTAGCTGCATTATATCCTAATCCAGTTTTAAACTTGTCACTAACTTGACTTTCCAGCAAATTATTCAAAGATTTGGATGAATTTTGAAACTTCTCTAATGTTAGCTTTAACTCATCTCTCTCTTTTTCTGCTTTTTCCAATTTCTTTTTGTTTTTAACTAAAGCATTATCTCTTAGTCTAACTTCAAGTTTTAAAACATTAATGCTCTCTTCAAACACAGCCTCACTTTTCTTATAGTGAGCTAGTCTAGCTTCTATTAACTTTAAACCTGCTTTATAAGATACTAAATTAAATTGAGACTTGTTGTAATCTGAATTCAAATTGTCATATTGTTCTTTAAGAGTAGCATAAGCTTTTACACATGTTTTAGAACAAGAATCTACCTCAGAATCTGAACTGGAAGAACTTCCTAAAGATGTATATGCCATTAATGTAAAGTTTGTAGGATGCTCTTCTTCATCTTGGTAACTCCAATCATACCCTCCAATTCCATCTTGAGCAACCAAGGCATTTTCAGCATGAGACTCTATTGTCATAGTCCTTTTATTACTCTCTTTTCCTCTGTTATCCTGATTTCTTGGAGCTCTACATTCTCTTGCAAAGTGACCATACTTATGACAATTATAGCACTCCACTTTTGACATGTCAAATCCAACTCTTTAACCATTTACATCCAACTGCCTGCCTGTCCTTTTGATGAATCTTCTAGCTCTAATTGCCAGCATGGCCATTTCCCATTGTAGATCCATTTCTTCTAGGTCATCAGGATCAATTTGTTCTAGATCCTCTCTTGACATTTAAGGAGAATTGGGCTGACTAGCCAGGAAAGCACAAATTACGGCATTACTAAGGTTATCTCCAGATGTAGGATTACTTTGAGTATGAGCAGTACTAACTTCATAAGCAGTGTTATCTGCTTCATTTGTACTGTTGTTACTGTTAGTGCTGTTGGAGGACACAAAAGCCACATTTTGTGAATTTTGACTTGTGTTTGTTGAATCTTTGAGTTCAAGCTCATATATCTTTAAGTTGTTGTACAAGTCATCCAAACTGATGGTTTCAATTTCCACTTTGTTCCTCTAGATTAAAGCATGAGTCTTCCATTTAGATGGAAGACTTCTCAACAGTTTTAAGTTCATGTCCTCTTGAGAAATTGTTTCACCTTCGATCTCCAACTGACTAATAAGTTTTTGCAACCTATCAAAAGTTTGATCCATTGTTTCTGAGCTTGATCCTAAAAAGTTCTCATATTGTTGCTTGAGTATAGTCCTCTAAACTTTCTTGGATTCCTTGTTATCTCCATACCTCTTCTCTATGGCTTCCATGAGCAGTTTTGCATCCTTATATGAATGGAACTTCAGTTGATCCTTATTTGAGAGAGCCATCAATAGAGTTCCTCTAGCTTTCATCTCATTCCTTCTATCCTGCTTTTCTTCTGCAGTAGTAGGTTCATATTCTTGCCCAACTTCTCCAACTTTTCTTTTTAGCACTTTGTTGCCATTCGGAATTACTTCCCAGAGGGAGTAATCAGTCATGAGAAAGTATTGTTCTATCCTTATTAACCAAAGATCATATTCCTTTCGGTTAAGGATAAGAAGTTTTGCAGTCAGAGTTGTAGAAGTAGTTCCTGCCTCCATCTTATCACTAAGAGATAGATCTAGTAGAGATTGATTGTTTCTTCTTATTTAAAGCTTCACAACAAGCTCTGATACCACTTGTTGATCCCAATGAACATATCTTAAATTCCTTAGCTTGATGTGAGGTTTAGTACCCTTGAATAAATCCAAAGACACTAAGATTGAAACTTTGAGTGTATGAGATAAACTATGTGGAATCTAGTTTATACCACTAAGAAGAATAACAACAATGTATGTTTAACAAACAGAAAATATAATCAAAACAATAAGCTCCAATATATTAATACGAACACTCTTTGATAGTGTTAGGGTTTACAACCTTGAAGCTATGACAATGACTCGTTTTTGGTACATTGAATTCTATACCCTAGGATCTCCTTTTATACACCAAGGAGTCCTACAAGGCTTACAATACTTTCCTAAGTTATCATGATATTTTAAACAAATAACTTATACATATCTTTTACAAAAATAACTCAATACTTATCTTCGTAAGTATTCTTGTTCTCCAATCAATCATATCTCTTCTCTGATATGTCTTTGATCTCATCTCTATCAGCATAATTCTTCCAGCAGTTGTAATCACTCAACAGTTGTATCTTTATAACCAGCAGCACTAACTAAGCATAAGCAGTAGTAAGTACCAGCAGTACTAACTTTATGCTAACAGTTGCAACTTTACTCTAGCAGTACTAAGTTATACTAACAGTATTAAGTTACACTAACAGTAGTAACTTTTGTACTAACAGTAGTAACTACTTAGCATATTTTTAGCCTTTAATTCTGAGCAGTCTTATCTTTCACTGACAGTAGTAACTTCATACTAACAGTACTAAATTAAGCTTGACAGCACTAATGTATACCTGAGTAGTAGTAACTCCAAGAACATCATGAAGTCTTTTAATCCCAACAAACCCAATCAGCGTTTATTCTTATAAATAATTAGCTAACCCTTTCACCCTAAATTCACCCAAAAAGTCACCCCTAAATATTTCCCATCCATTTCCGTTTCCATTTATGTTATCTTGCACCTACACCCCACAACCCTGTAAAAGACCTCTTTGATAGTAATGACTAATACTTGCGCCTAGCAGTGGAGGTTTGATCATTTACCAAGCCTATGGTAATTTATATGTTATGACAGGTAATGAGTGTTATTTTCCCGTTTCCCCATATTGTTATAATTTATTATACACCCAAAAGAAAGAGAGAATCCAAACACTTATGTGAGGTGCTAGTATATGCTTTCCGTGCTTTTAATTACGAGGTCTAGGATGTTGTGTCGTAAACTGCTTTTAAAGAGTAAGTTAAATGCCCCCAATATTTCTATTGTCTAGGTAGAAAATCTAATTTGCTTGAGGACAAGCAAATCCTAAGTGTATGGGTATTTTATGAGGTGTTATTTTATACACCTCTTTGGGGTCATTTAACCCCCTAAATCATGCAAATATGCCCAGATTATGTGCTTAATCGTTTATTTTTGTGTTTTTAGCACTTGGATGGCATTTGGAGGATATACACGTGACTTGGGCTCATTTGGAGAAGAAACGGACAAGACTACGACTCTACACCAAATCCTTTGAAGAAGTCATGCATATAGAGCGTGGAGACGGCGTCGACACATCAGATTCAAGCTCATCACCAACTCTTTTAAAACTGCCTTCAGTAGCTTCTGCTTGAGTTTTCCTTGACCTTTTCTCTACTATCTCTGTATCCATATCAACTAAAGTATTTACCCTTTTCATAGCTGAGTCAAATAACTTTTTAGCTTCACTAAATGACTTATTCTTCAAACTCTTTAGCTTCTAACCATCCATATTTTTAAGATATGTACACATAAGATTTCTTTGTTGACCTTTAGTGGGTGGTCTGTTCCTCTTTTCAATTTCTTTTTTTCTTGCAAAGAACTTCCATTTCTTCTCCAAGAGTTCCATAAACAGTTTTGCCTTCTCTTCATCTGTATATTGTTCTTGTTCTTTACTTTGAAGTCTTTGAGCTAATTCCATATCAGCTTCCATCTTGGCTTGAACTTCATTCCATTTCTCAATTATAGCAATGTTTGCTTCTTCTTGGGCATCCCTTTCTTTTTGTATTTTCTCCAACTCTGCTTGTTCTTCAGCATGTAGTTTGAATGTCAATTCTGCATCAAGAGCAATTTGATCCTTCTTTTTCAATGGTATCTCAGGCTCAACCATGATTGATTTGCCTTTGTCTTTAGCCTATACTTTTAAAGGTGTTATCACTGCTCTTGTTGTTGTTTCACTTGGCTCTTGTATAAAAACTCCTTTTGCCTTAGACTTTGTGCTAACAGTTGTAGCAGCTGTTGTAACAACTTTTGGTTTAGCTGCTTTAATCTCCATCAGAGTTTGAGCCAGAGTAAGTTCATCTTTTGAAATTTGTGGAGTTGTAGCAGCAGTAGTAACTGGAATTGTAGGAGCAACACTATCTTCAACACCAGCAGTAGAAACTGCTTCACTAGCAGTCGTAACTACTTCACCAGCAGTAGTAACTGGTTCAGCAGTACTAACTTCCATAGCATCAACTTTTGTACTCTGCTCTTCTTTTTCACCAGTTATAGCATCCACAAACATCTCATCACTATCAATAACACCAGTATCAAACATTAAGTCTTCATCCTGCATTCTTTGAGACTTATCAACTAAAGGTACTTCAACATTTGCATCAAGATCTTCAATACTCCTCCCCTGTTTGGATGCATCCTCCTGAGCACCCAAACTGACTTCAACATCCTCAGACCACCCTCAGCAGCTTTTACTTAAAAAAAAAAAAAAAAAATTAGAAAAAAAAAAAAAAAAAAAAAAAAAAAAAATATTTTAACTACAGCACTATGTTAAAGCCGTAACAGCAAAATTTTTTTACTCATGCCTAACATAGTAATAACCCACAGTAGTAACGTCAACAACACAACTTAAGCTTAGCAGACATTATGTAAATGACACCTAAAGCTTTTAGTTACCATCAGTTAACATTAATTAAACTTCAATTTCATTACAAAAAGCATCTCCATCATTAATTCTCACAAGCTCTCTTTCTGTTTTTATGCTCATAATATCTCTCATTTCTTTTGGCTCATCAAATCACTCTTTCTGTTTTAAAGCACACATCTCTCTTTTCTTTTAAGCTTACCAATGCAAATAATTTTGTACAAAGTGCCATCAATTCCATTAGTTTCATACTGTCCTCCTCACTTCTAAATGTGTTAAATCTTGAGAGAGGTGAATCATTGGACTATTTAGATGTAGTCTCAAACCTAGTTTGAGCATCTACACCCCCCAATATGGTATCTTAGCACCTTGGACCACTACCTGAACCAATTACCTAAGGGCTTGGCTCATTAAGTGTTGCCATGGATTGGGTCCTATTGATGTTACCATTGTCCTGCTCTGCTTTTAAGCTAGAAGCAGTAGTGGCAGCCCTTTCCATTCTGTTACCCAACTCCTTATAGACAGCCTCATCACCAACCTTTTCAGGGGGACCACTAGACTAAGGTATCTTGGTGTCCCACCCTCTTTTGATTTATTACACACTTTTTTTTGATGATGCATGTCCTTCCATCAATTCTTGATTGCATATAGACATCATTAGCCTCCCTTCAATTCAATACCAGATTCTCAATGTGCTTAGCCTGCAAATGTTAGTCCAAAACCAAGAATACATAATCCAAAGTATTTTCTTGTTTAACATTTTTAATTATGACTAATAGTTTTAACGAGCAGTCTTAAGTATAACTAACAGTACTAATTATACTTAGCAGTATTAATATTTTCCTCAACAGTTTTAACTATGTCTTCAATAATTATACAACAACATGCGTCTATTCATCATAAGCACACTAGAAAAGACTATATAGACATGTGAGAATTCATAAGGATCCATATTTATGCATAACCCATGAATGAAAGTTAAGAACTGTTAAACCTACTCTCAAACAATATTTCATAAGATTATAATCAATGCTAGCCATTAGAAAGTTAAACCTGCAACATCAAATGCCATTTGTGAGAAGAATCCCTGCAACATTGTATCCTGTGAAATCTTGATCACTTGAATCAACTTCTTCTCAAAGAATCTCTGATGAAAATGGTGCCTTATCTCTATTTGCTTTGTTTTAGGAAGTGAAAAATACGATTCTCACAATGTAAATAGTGCATTCATTACAATATAAAATCTTGGTGTTCATGAAGTTGAACCCATAATCAAGCAATTGATTTTGGATCCAAAGCACACTTACCACAACAATAGCATGCAGAAACATACTCTGCCTCAGTAGTAAGTTGGAACTATAGTCCTGCTCTCTTACATTGCTATGAAATCAACTCTTTTTGTTGCCAAGAAATTGCAACCTCTTGTAGTGGATTTCCAGTCAAAGACCTAGCACCGAATAATCACTAATCTAAAAAAGGCTTCTAAGGTCAAATGTGAATCTTTAGATACTAAAGGCCCTATTTAGATTGGACCTTTCAAGTATCTAAAAATCCTCTTTACCGCATGAAGAATGTGAAAGTCTTTGTGTAGAACTTGAACCTGCACAGGCACATACAGCAAACAATATGTCAGGCCCTATGAAGCTTTTAAGTACATCAATGAGATCCAATCATTGATCTATATAAATGAACATCTACAGATTCAGCTTCTTCATCCTTAACCAATTCCTTATTAGTCTCTATTGGAGTGCTTGTTGTCTTTACAGTGGCAAAATCAAACTTCTTCAATATTTCAGCCACATATTTGTCTTGGCTAATGAAGATTCCATCCTCCTTGTAAACCTAAGAAGAAAGTGAGTTCCCCCATAGAACTCATCTGGAATCTCTTGTGCATTAAACCTTCAAAATCATCACATAAAGACTTCTTTGTAGATCTAAAGATGAAATCATCAACATACACCTGTACTAGCAAGATATCACCTTTGTCCTTCTTGATGAACAAAGTCTTATCAATGGTGCCTCTTCTAAATCCATTTTTAATTAAGTAGGTAGACAAGGTCTCATACCAGGCTCTAGGAGCTAGATGTAGACCATATAAAGCTTTTTCTACCTTATATACTCTCCAAAGGAAACAAAACCACCATCATAATCTTTATATTCAGTAAGATAGCATTTGTTTCCAGTCATGTGCCTAGAGCAACCACTGTCAATAACTCCTTTTTCCTTGTACTCCTTTTGTTATGGGTTGCCCTACACATAAAATAAGAGAATTAGACTCATTTAGGGATCCAAGCCATTATAGACTTGGATCTGCCTCGTGCATCAATGTAAAAATATTTCTTGAAAGTATTTGATGCACTACTGTTTTTGATGGGGGTTCCCCCCTATTTGTTTTTTTATTTTTTTTTCCAATCCAAGCATGGCTGAGGCGTTAACAGCATTACCCCTTTACACCCTTATTTCACTAACACTGCGTCAATCCCTAGGCAGTATATCTTTAATCCCTGACAGTATTAACTTTTTTATTGAAAATATTGTTCTTGTTTGCTGAAAACTTGTTAAATGGCCTTTTTACTTGTGAATATCCCTTTTTGTAAGCATTTGAAATTGATCTAGGATGATTCACAGTTGGTTTTGAGCCAGCAGTATTAACTGGTCTGATAGCAGTATTAACTTTTGCACCAGCAGTATTAATTTTTCCAGTCCTGGTTAATACTGCTTGTGGAACAACTCCTCTATTAGGGTGAGGGTGAGTCATTTTATTAGCAAAGTTCATGTGATTCACCCTACTTGAGTTGTTCCACACTAGTCTTATAACCTTTTTATCACATATGACAGCAACAAAATGAGATGCTCAAAACTACAGAAACAAAACGAGCTTATTAATCATTTTAAAATCACTTCCTAGTCTTTGGGACATAAGATTGTTCCAATTTCTTTGGTTCCCCCTAGGATAGTGTTTGTTTTGTTTAGGTGTCTCTACCTTCTCTACTGTTTCCCTAGCAAGCTTAACGAATTTTATCTTATCAATGCTAGATCTAATCGTATAATCTATCCTTTCATCATTAGAATTCCAATCCTCAATGATTAGAGGTATAAAGTTGTTCTCCCTAATAGTTTTAGGTTTTACTGCATCACCATTATTTTTTACACCAACAGACTCATGATTTGACACAACTTTCTCAATATCACTAGGTGTAACAACAGTAGTAACATCCATATTCTCACTTTCAACTATTTCATTTATAAATGCTAGATCAGGTTTGTCAGGTATGAAATTCCCTGTATAGGGTGGAGGAACTGCATGATATCCCCTAGACTTATTATACTCCTGATTTTCTAACATCTCAGATGAATTCACAAAACTTTCTACTGCAGGAGAAGCTGCAATAGCTGCATTATATCCTAATCCAGTTTTAAACTTGTCACTAACTTAACTTTCCAGCAAATTATTCAAAGATTTGGATGAATTTTAAAACTTCTCTAATGTTAGCTTTAACTCA
Organism: Tanacetum coccineum; assembly: GCA_026074375.1. Lineage (NCBI taxonomy): Eukaryota > Viridiplantae > Streptophyta > Magnoliopsida > Asterales > Asteraceae > Tanacetum > Tanacetum coccineum. The sequence goes on from BQNB010015900.1 coordinate 57,684, forward strand.
TCTCTCTCTTTTTCTGCTTTTTCCAATTTCTTTTTGTTTTCAACTAAAGCATTATCTCTTAGTCTAACTTCAAGTTTTAAAACATTAATGCTCTCTTCAAACACAGCCTCATTTTTCTTATAGTGAGCTAGTCTAGCTTCTACTGACTCTAAACCTGCTTTATAAGATACTAAATTAAATTGAGACTTGTTGTAATCTGAATTCAAATTGTCATATTGTTCTTTAAGAGTAGCATAAGCTTTTACACATGTTTTAGAACAAGAATCTACCTCAGAATCTAAACTGGAAGAACTTCCTGAAGATGTATATGCCATTAATGCAAAGTTTGTAGGATGCTCTTCTTCAGCTTGGTAGCTCCAATCATACCCTCCAATTCTATCTTGAGAAACCAAGGCATTTTCAGTAGGAGACTCTATTGACATAGTCCTTTTATTACTCTATTTTCCTCTATTATCCTGATTTCTTAGAACTCTACATTCTCTTGCAAAGTGACCATACTTATGACAATTATATCACTCCACTTTTGACATGTCAAATCCAACTCTTTAACCATTTACATCCAACTGCCTGCCTGTCCTTTTGATGAATCTCCTAGCTCTAATTGCCAGCATGGCCATTTCCCATTGTAGATCCATTTCTTCTAGGTCATCAGGGTCAATTTGTTCTAGATCCTCTCTTGACATTTAAGGAGAATTGGGCTGACTAGCTAGGAAAGCACAAATTACGACATCACTAAGGTTATCTCCAGATGTAGGATTACTTTGAGTATGAGCAGTACTAACTTCATAAGCAGTGTTATCTGCTTTATTTGTACTGTTGTTACTGTTAGTGTTGTTGGAGGACACAAAAGTCACATTTTGTGAATTTTGACTTGTGTTTGTTGAATCTTTGAGTTCAAGCTCATATATCTTTAAGTTGTTGTATAAGTCATCCAAACTGATGGTTTCAATTTCCACTTTGTTCCTCCATATTAAAGCATGAGTCTTCCATTTAGATGGAAGACTTCTCAACAGTTTTAAGTTCATGTCCTCTTGAGAAATTGTTTCACCTTGGATCTCCAACTGACTAATAAGTTTTTGCAACCTATCAAAAGTTTGATCCATTATTTCTGAGCTTGATCCCAAAAAGTTCTCATATTGTTGCTTGAGTATAAGTCCTAACAATACTTTCCTTGGATTCCTTGTTACCGTTCCATAACCTCTTCTCTATGGCTTTCCATGAGCATATTTTGCATCCTTATAGAATGGAACTTCAGTTGATCCTTATTTGGGAGAGCCATCAACAGAGTTCCTCTAGCTTTCATCTCATTCCTTCTATCTTGATTTTCTTCTCCAGTAGTAGGTTCATATTCTTACCCAACTTCTCCAACTTTTCTTTTTAGCACTTTGTTGCCATTCGGAATTACTTCCCAGAGGGAGTAATCAGTCATGAGAAAGTAGTGTTCTATCCTCATTAACCAAAGATCATATTCCTCTGGGTTAAGGATAGGAATTTTGCAGTCAGAGTTGTAGAAGTAGTTCTTGCCTCCATTTTATCACTAAGAGATAGATCTAGTAGAGATTGATTGTTTCTTATTATTTAAAGCTTCACAACAAGCTCTGATACCACTTGTTGAACCCAATGAACAGATCTTAAATTCCTTAGCTTGATGTAAGGTTTAGTACCCTTGAATAAATCCAAAGACACTAAGATTGAAACTTTGAGTGTATGAGATAAACTATGTGGAATCTAGTTTATACCACTAAGAAGAATAACAACAATGTATGTTTAACAAACAGAAAATATAATCAAAACAATAAGCTCCAATATATTACTAGTATCGGAACACTCTTTGATATGTGTATCGGGAGTGTAGAGGCTAGGTCGTCTATCCGCAGGGTGAAAGCTATGACATGACTCGATTTTTGGTAGCATTGAATTCAATACCCAAGGATCTCCTTTTATACAACAAAGGAGTCCTACAAGGCTACAATACTTTTCCTAAGTTAACAAGTATATTTTAAACAAATAACTTATACATATCTATTACAAAAATAACTCAATACTTATCTTATCTTCGTAAGTATTCTGTTCTGCCTAATCAATCATATCTCTTCCTGATATTTCTTTGATCTCATCTCTATCATCATAATTTCTTCCAGGAGTTGACAATCCACTCAAAACAGTTGTATCATTATAACCAGCATCACTACTAAGCATAAGCAGTATGTAAGTACCAGCAGTAACTAACTTATGCTAACAGTTTCAACTTACTCAGCAGTACTAAGTTATACTAAAAAAACACAACCCTAACAGTATTAAGTTACACTAACAGTAGTAACTTTTGTACTAACAGTAGTAACTACTTAGCATATTTTTAGCCTTTAATTCTGAGCAGTCTTATCTTTCACTGACAGTAGTAACTTCATACTAACAGTACTAAATTAAGCTTGACAGCACTAATGTATACATGTGCAGTAGTAACTCCAAGAACATCATGAAGTCTTATAATCCCAACAAACCCAATCAGTGTTTATTCTTATAAATAATTAGCTAACCCTTTCACCTTAAATTCACCCAAAAAGTCACCCCCAAATATTTCCCATCCATTTCCGTTTCCATTTATGTTATCTTGCACCTACACCCCACAACCCTGTAAAAGACCTCTTTGATAGTAATGACTAATACTTGCGCCTAGCGATGGAGGTTTAATCATTTACCAAGCCTATGGTAATTTATGTGCTATGACACGTAATGAGTGTTATTTTCCCGTTTCCCCATATTGTTATAATTTATTATACACCCAAGGGAAAGAGAGAATCCAAACACTTATGTGAGGTGCTAGTATACCGTGCTTTTAATTACGAGGTCTAGGATGTTGTGTCATAAACTGCTTTTAAAGAGTAGGTTAAATGCCCCCAATATTACTATTGTCTAGGTAGAAAATCCAATTTGCTTGAGGACAAGAAAATCCTATGTGTAGGGGTATTTGATGAGGTGTTATTTTATACACCTTTTCGGGGTCATTTAACCCCCTAAATCATGCAAATATGCCCAGATTATGTGCTTAATCATTTGTTTTTGTGTTTTTAGCACTTGGATGGCATTTGGAGGATATACACGTGACTTGGACTCATTTGGAGAAGAAACGGACAAGACTACGACTCTACACCAAATCCTTCGAAGAAGTCATGCATATAGTGTAACACCCCCAAATTGGGTCGCAGCGGAATAAGAGTCCGGGGCGTGTTACTTCTCATATCAACAACACAAGATAATATAAGAACGACCAAAAAGTGGTTTAAAACTGATACATTGGATTTAATAAAGTATGTGTTACAAAAGCCCGCAGCTTTACTTGTTTACTTGTTATTATTACAAAGATTTCCAGCCCATAACAGATACACAAAATGTAATGCGACTAAATCTTTAATGCATGACTTCATAATATAACCACCAATGTATCCTTCGCACCTCGTGCTTAATGACCTGAAAAACATTGCATTTAAAAACGTCAACATAAAGTTGGTGAATTTCATAGGTTTATGTAAATGTATATGCAAGACCGCAAGACTTTCCCAGTGATAATGCAACAGATGCAGACATCACAAAATGTAATTACGTTTATAATTACGCCGTTAGTAAAAGTGACATAACTTTGTCGTTTTAAGCCGTTTCTTTCACGCGTATTCATACGCACACAGCTTTTTGAATTAAGATGATTGATCATAAAAACACATTTTGTAATGTTTTTGATATCTTAATGAATAGTGTTTTTACTGTTCACGAATCAGCGAGAAAATTTATTTTTAATACTTTTAATTTAACGTAAAACCCGTTTTTGTCGTATCTTATGTCGTTATAGCATACCTTTTTTAGTGATTCTTTCTGAGCACGTACTTGTAAATTGAAAGTTTTATCATAATTATGGATGTTAATAAAGTATAAATATATCTGTGGTGAATATACTTATTAATTAAATAAAAAATTGTTTTTATAATAGTATTAACAATCGTGAAACTTGTAAATAAGCGTATCTTCTTCGTTATTAAACGGGTTTTTCGAGTTTCTTTATGACCCCCATCGATCCTTGTGACTTTATTATTTTATAAAATCATAACATATGTGTAAAAATTTCGAATCTTTAAACAGCCCCTAATATATTTTTTTCAAAAAATGTGTGGTAAAACTTTGTTTTTAGGACTTTTTTAGCTTTACCACTTTTGTTGACAAAACCCATTAGAACTCTTAATATCTTATGTCTTACATATATTAGGTCCATTAGGTCATGTTTTGTTCATGAGAGTCCATAGTATCAAGAGCACAAGTCCTTGCAATACTTTCACATCTAATTTAATAAGAAAACTTTTAGAAACCCTAATTTGTTCATATATATGTTTACTCTTAAGCATCATGTTAAAACACTTATAACATTCCTTTTAAACATAATAATATCATCCATATTGACATAAAATAAGTGTACAAAACATTAATCATACGAATGGTTTTAAAAAAAATCCATTTTACATATTCAAAAGTACCCTAAATGATGATTTAGCTAAATAAAGCATATGAACACATAAAATATTAGTTATGAAATGATTAAGCCTTATATATAACCTTGTGTGGACGAGTAGAGAAGAGAATAACAATCGCACCCTTGTGATTAACAACCTTGGCTTGTGCAAATATAAAGTGAAAACCCTAATTTTTCCCATCTATAAAAACCTTTCTATCCTTTCTTTATATCCTTCCAATCAAATGGTTAAACCAACTCTTGAAAACACCTTATAATACCTTAGATATGATGTTGTTGCATGTAGAATGAAATAAAATCAAGCTAAGGATTTGATTTTGAGAGGGTTTGAGTCGGGCTAAAAGAGAAGGAAATGGGAGAGTTTTATGTTTTTAACACTTTTGATATGAAATACTATTTATGTTAGTTTACTAGCATTAGTAGAGATAATATCTAAGTAACTTAACCATGGTTACGTTGCTAACTCAAGTGGAAAGATCCCATATGGGAAGGTGGGAGTGGGTTCTTACAAGGTGTAAGTGTTTGGTTCCCTAAAATAGGAATCATCCTATGAATTCAAGGAAGATACTTTCGACTAGATATTTTTCTTGGTCCTATCCTTGTAAATCCGGCCACATAGGCTCACATGTGATGTTATATTGATTATTTTGGGTATTGGGTATAATCGTGGGTATTTGTTTAAGCGTAGTTAGGTTTTGGTGCTTCCGGGAATGCCGAAACGCGTTTTATCGTGAAACGTAAGCATTTTACGTAGCCAATAAAAATAAGATGAACAAAGTTATTAATTATCCTCATAATAATCATATAACACTTGCTTGATGTAAACATTTAATTGTTTAATGCCCGTTTACATTGAATGATTATTTTTAGTTTACGTGATTTAACTTAACGTTTACGGTTTAAGAGCAAACGCGTAAAACCCTAAAAATAAATTATGCATTACATAATGTCGTACAATAACCTAAAACATGAGGTGTTATATACAGAGCATGGAGACGGCGTCGCGAGTTCCAAGCGACGGCGTCATGATTTTTGGAGCGACGGCGTCAGAGATTTGATGATGGCGTCAGAACATAGCCGACTTAAAGTGGCTCTAGAAGATTCGACGTGGCGACGGCGTCATGACTATAACACGACACCGTCGCACCGCTTTTCCTATATATACAAAACCAATTTTAGGGTTTTAAGTGTGTAACTTTTGGGAGACGAACCCTAACTTTTATATTCGAGTTTGGAAGCTTTTTAGGCTGTCTTTAGGGCCTCAAAGCCCTATTGTTATAGATTCTTTTTATGTTGCTTCTTGTGATGGATGTGCGCGTTAGGCTTTAGAAAACTAGCCATAAGATATTAAATTGGCATAGACGTCTAGGGAAACCTGAGTGTGTAGAAAGGATACTATCAGTAACAGTCTTCATACTACCTTACATCTAATATGGTTGATCCATCTTAAGATATTTCAATTGCATTTAATATACTCTTTGCGGCCTTGTAATAGTCTTCATACTACCTTACTTGTGCGTTGCCCTAACAGAATATACGTAGATCGCGGATTCGTGTAATTCGTTCATAACTTAGGAAATACTTACACAGATCATCACAAGTGTGACAAAGCAACAGGAGTAGGAGAAGCAATCTGAGGAGTAGTGCATGATTAAGTAAATACGTTCATTTACTATATAAGTTACTACCAAAGTAGTTTAGATATTAATTTAGTTTAATTAGATAACACAAACATGTTAGATACACAAAAACTCTCGGTCACTTCCAATATTAACTAGTCAGTGAATCTAACTCTTTTGTCCTTGTTCTTTGGGGTCACAGCCACTAATTTTTCACTAGAATTGTTAATACTAGGGCAGGTTTTACTGATGTTTGTAAGCAAATCCTGAATTCGTTTAGTATACCTACATGCAGATTCTAAGGGATGATCTAGTGGATAATTAGCTTTAATATGTTCTACTAGATCCCTAAGAACTGCAGCTTCTTCCTGAGTATGCTTAATATAGGTTGAGTGAGTTGTCCTATTATTCAACAATTTTAAGGTGATTGGTTCCACATTATTCTTAAGCATCTCTGGATTAATAGTGTGTTTTGTAACAACATTATCAACTAGAGCTTTTCTTTTAAGTTTCCTTAATTCATCCTTGAGAGCTGTAATTACCAAAACTTTTTCCTGAAGATGAGCATTTAACTCAGAGATTTCCATAGACTTTAGATTAACTTGATTAAATAATCCATTACATTGTTCTTTGGATTGAATACGTGTTGGTTTAATTGAGTCATAAAGTTGCTTCTAGGTCTGTTTCAAATGCTCATTCTTAGCAATAAGTTTTGACACCCTATGATCCAATTCAATGTTAATTGTTTCAATCTCCTCTAAGTCCTTTTTAATCTTATCCTCATTCATTTTTCCACTTAGAGATTTAATTCTCTCTTTCAACTTCTTTATGACCGTGTCTTTCTCTTAGGACTGAGCTTTCAATTCATTTAATTCAAACAATTGATCAAAAATTAGAGCACTTTGATTTGAAACTGAATTGTCCCTTTGAAAAATTTCCTGATTAAGTTGAGTATCAACTTCTAAAGAGATTCAATGTTTTTCAAGAGTGGTAAAACTTTTGAACAGTTTATCGTAAATATATTTTTCAACGAAATCCTCTTTGTTGAGAAGCTCAGTCTCAAGTTTTAGACACTTTTCACATTCATGCACATTCACAAAAGCAATATTCACTAACGAATTCACAAGTATGTTCACAATATCTTTGTTAATGACTTGTTCCAAGAGTCGTTCGTTTTTGTTCAAAACTTGATTCATTTTAACTTCAAATGTTTTTGACTCTAAATGATGTTGTTCCACAGCCTGTTCCATTTGATGAAAGATTTTTTAGACTTCAGAAAGTTCATCAATCAAATATTGATCGAATGTGTTGAACAAGTCCTTCAGAGCTTTTACAAATGGAATTATTTCATCCCTAAAACAAGCTTTTGTATGTTCAAACCCCCACGAGCCCTCAGTGATGGCTGTGGCCGTGGTTCTTTCTTTGACAACCATGTCAAAACCAGCAAGATGGTGTTTAAGTTTCTTCAAACTCGTATTAACCATGCTGACTTTAGGAAGTTCTTTTGGAACCTCAACTTTGGAAGGGTCCCTACCCTCCCCTAGAAAGAGTGAGAACTGTAGAATTCACAGAATTCTAAGACCAAAAGGCTTGTATCAACAATAATATAGTTTGTGGAAACAAATCGTTTTCAAATCTTATGAAAGTTGGTTAAGAAGAGCATAATATAAAATAAAAATTAATACCAAATATAAAAAAAAAATAAACAAAAAAAATGAAACAAAAAAAAAAAAAATAAAAAAAATAAAAAACATAAAAAAGATCAAAAAAAAAATAAAAATAGATGTTAAAAATAATAAATTAAATAAAAAAAAATCAAAATAATAAGTAAAAAAAAAAATAAAAAAATTAAAAAATAATAATCAAAAAAAAAAAAAGAAAAAAAAAAGAAAAAAAAAAATAAAAAAAAAAAAATATTAAATAAAAAAAATTAAATATTAATCAAAAAAAAAACAAATAAAATAAAAAAAAAAAAATTAACATTTATAAAAAAAAAAAAATTAAAAAAAAAATTAAATAAAAAAAAATATAAAAATAAAAAATAAATAAAAAAAAAAAAAAAAAAAAAAAAAAAAAAAAAAAAAAAAAAAAAAAAAAAAAAATTACAAAAAAAATAAAATAAACAAAAAAAAAAAAAAAAGAAACAAAAAAAAAAAAAAAAAAAAATATAAAAAAAATAAAATAAATAAAAAAAAAAAAAAAAAAAAAAAAAAAAAAAAAAAAAAAAATTAAGAAATAAAAACAATAAAAAATAAAGAAAAAAAAATAAAAAAAAAAAAAAAAAAAAAATAATAAAAAAATATATAAATATATAAAAACTAAAAAAATTATGAAAAAGAATATAAGAAAAAATACCGCAAAAAAAATAATCCGAAAAAAAAAAATTACCAAAAAAAAAAAATAAAAAAAAATATATACAAAAAAAATCAATAATAAAAAAAAAAAAAAAAAAAAATAAAAAAAAAAAAAAATAAAAAAAATAAAATAAAAAAAAAAAAAAAAAATAAAAAAAAAATAATCCCTAATAAAAAAAAAACACAAAAAAAAAGAAAAAAAAAATAAAAAAAAAAAAAAAATCACAAAAAGAAAAAAAAAATAAAAAATAAAATAAAAATATAAAAAAAATATAAAAAAATAAAAAAAAAAAAAAAAGAAAAAAACAAATAAAATCAAAAAATAAAAAAAAAATAAAAAAAAAATAAAAAATATAAAAAAAAATAAAAAAAAAAAAAATAAAAAAAAAAAAATAAAAATTAAATCTAAAAAAAATAAAAAAGAAAATATAAAAATCAAATTCAAAAAAATTATCATAAAAAAAAATTTAAATAAAAAACTAACAAATAGAAAAATAAAAAAAAAAATAAAAAAATCATTATCTCCAAAAAATATAAAAATTAATATAATCCCAAATAAATAATAAAAAAAACAAAAATTCCAATAAAAAAATACAAAAAATAAAAAAAAAAAAAAAAAAAAAAACAATAATAAAACATAAAAAAAAAAAAAAAGAAAAAAAAAAAAAAACAATAAAAAATCGACTGTGTAGTATGACTTTCTTTTCTAACATACAATGATCTTTTTATTTTAAAAGCATTTTTGAATGACTCTCTTCAGCAAGCATTGGGGTCTCTTCAGAGTCAGGAATCACAATAGAACTTGTATTCTTAATGACATTACCATCATAAAGCTTTGGTTCTAACTGCTGGGATTTCTTTAGATAAAAAGGATTTTGAAAACCTAGAGCTTGTTTAGTGGTATGATCATAGAAAAACTGAGGTTTCGTCAACATGTGAACAGTTTGTGCAGATTGATCTCTTTTAAAAAAAATATTATCTAGCTGTTTGATCTTCTTTTCTAACGCAATCTCTCTATCGATGTTCCTAGATTCTTCTTTCTTAAAATTATTTTTGAGAAGAGTAACCGTTTGAATTAAAGATTCCTTTTCTTTTAAATGTTCAGAAAGAGTTCATTTAAGACGATCAATCTCTACCGACTCTTTACATGAATCTGAAACGATATCATTACTTTTTAAATCACCCTTTTGTCCTTATTTTAACACTTTAACTTGTTCTTTATATCTTTCAAGCTTAGTAGTTAAAGTATCATTGACACTTTTATTGTCCAGATTTATCTTGGTACAATTAACTACTTGGGTTTTTAGTTGTTCAATCACATATAATATCAGTGCATCTTGTTGTGCAGAAGAGTTAGAATTCTGAACAGCTGCCTGTTGTGATTCAATCACATCCGTGGGGAGATAAGGAAATGATAATGCAATCACTATTATTTTAATCCCTCTGAAAGGGTTTCATAACATTCTACTTTTAGAAGATTGCATTCCTGCACAGCTTGATTAATCATATTGTTTATTCACATTATCATAAATGTGTACCTTAGGCGAGAGCATCTTAACCATAATGAATAAATTCGCTATGAGAGCAACTTTGCAGTGTTTAGTTTCATCACAATCCATAGTCATAATGCATCTAAAACATTAGCTATTATAACGTCAATAGTGATTATACAGTCTTTTTGGCAAGACATCTGCAAAATTTAATTTCCCTTTGGGGATCTGCCAAAATTCTAGTTCCTCCTTTGTAGAATTTGACCATTTGCTTAAGCTTCTACCAGCAACACTTTATCCTTAAACCATGAATCATCCCTTTTTTTCTTTGTTTTAGTGCACTGTTTGGACATGTGTCCTTCCCCTTTACAATTGTAACAAATAACAGTCATTTGTTTCCCCGAATTGCTTCCACTTGCTCTTGGAGTGTAGGTCCTTGTAGTACCCGCAACAAAAGAAGTGTGTCTCCCTTGAATTGGTTGTAAGGTTACTCTTCCCTCATTAATAATAGCTTGTTGCCTAGGGTTTGACAAATTCCTTAGCTGATTATTGGTAGTGGGGTAGCAGGAAGTGACAACAGCAGTCAAGAAAGACATCATGTGATTGATGGCATCAATGGGATCATCACCTTTCTAGAACACTGGAACAATTAGACATGAGTCTAGTTAGGGAAATCCAGGTTGTTGGTTAACTGGGGGAGCATATTCCAATTGAGGGATGGATGATGATGGAGAATAAACGTTGTAGTGAACATATGATTGATAATTTTTAGAAGGATAAGTTATTGAAAGTGGTGTTGATGATTGATTGACAGAGTATTGTTGAGATTCAAGAGGTGCTCCATACTGTGAAGATTGATATGGTGAAACTTGTTGTTGATGTTGAGAATTCTTGTAAGAGTGCTGATGAGATTGATAAGGAAACTGTGTCATTTGGTGAGATGCAACTAAAGCTAGAGGATCGGAGTTGCGTTCATGCATCAGACGAACTTCATTTGCATGTCATTCATGTTGTTCCAAGTGAGCATGAATCTGATCAACATTTTTAGTATGCAAGTCTTTGACCAATTTAACATCAGTAACAAATTTGCTCCATTCAGCATGAAGAGTATTCAGAAACTTGGTATTGATTTGAAATTGCTCCAGTGGCATCTTGTAAATGTTCATATCATTGAGTAGCAGAGTGAATCTCAAGTAGTACTCGTGTAATGACTCTCCTGTCTTGTATGTAAACTTATCAAATTCATCATACAGCTTACACTCTCGTTCTTGCTTTGTTAACGATGTTCCTTGCATGAGCAGTTGGATTTTCTTCCAAATAACCTTGGCTACACGATGTTGACTGACAAGAGCATAAATTTTAGGTGGAATGCCTTGGAGAATGATGTTTATTGCTTTGATGTCACAATCAACTTGAATGGTTTCTGCTGCAGTTAATTCAGTATATTCTTTTGGTCTGGTTGCACCATCCACTGTAATTGTTGGCCAAACAAGTAGACCTTTTTCAACAGAAGCAAGAATCATTCGACCATGAGGCCTATTTATCATATAGAGTTCCATTATGCTTTTTCACGAATCATACAAATGTTTTTCAAGCATCGGTGGTTTATTGTCACCACCTGAGAGAAGTGACTTATCAGCAAGAGTCGTCCTTGATAACTTTTGATGTTAAAAGATTACTTTTTGATCGAACGGTGTTAGAAAGAAATTGTGTTTGGTTAATTTGTCTTTTAAGTGTTTTAATTTATGAAACTACACAGGATTTTACAATTCTTGACAAAACCGGGAAAAATAAATTAATGTATCACGGGATTTTACAAGTCAAAGAAATAAACCGTATAATTTTGAAAAAAATTGAAAATTGAGTTGTTCGGTATTCAGTTGTTCGGTATTGAGTTGTTCGATACTAGTTTGCTTTGAGTTGTTCGGTACAAACTGGAAACTAGTTGTTCGGTACAAACTGGAAACTAGTTGTTCGGTACAACCTGGAAACTAGTTGTTCGGTACAAGCTGGAAACTAGTTGTTCGGTACTAACTAACTTGAGTTGTTCGATACTAACTAACTTGGGTTGTTCGACACAAGTTGTTCGGTACAGGTTGTTCGATACAGGTTGTTCGACACAGGTTGTTCGACACAGGTTGTTCGACACAGGTTGTTCGACACAGGTTGTTCGACACAAGTTGTTCGGTACAGGTTGTTCGATAGAGGTTGTTCGATACCAACAGAGACGAAACTCAAAAACTCACAAACACAAAACAAACTAGATTGGTTCCACTGGTTCGGTTCACTAGTTCGGTTCCAACACAGATTGACTAGTTCGGTTCTAACTCACAAAACTAGTTCGGTTCCAACTAAGACGAAACCCAAATTTTCAAAACTCAAAAAGACACATTTTTGATTGGTTTTTTGCAAAAAATCTTGTACAACTAGTGTTACTAACCTTATAGGAACAAGAAAAATGAAAACTTTAAGGTTTTTAAGCCGAAAAAATTTTAAATCAAGATTTTGCTCTTTGTAAAGGTTTTGAACACAAATCAAAAGACAAACACAAAAACTAAACACACCACTCCATGGCTCTTGATACCAATTGAAGAATACTAGTAATCTATGATAAACAATCAAGAACTAGAGAGAGAGTGAGTGGAAGGAAGGTTTTGTTTCTAGAGAGAGAAAGTAAGAAAACATGAAATGCATATATGAAAAGTGAAATACAAAAACCAACCAACCACCTCTCCAAGGCATGGAGAGGTGTATATATAGTCCTATGATGGCCGGCCATGGGCCTTAACGGGCTTTCCATGGGCCTTGGGCCAGACTAGCTTACTAGACTAATCATATAACAAACTACGGGCTAAGACTATTACAACTTGGAAGTGACCGATACTTTTCTTGTTTCCAACAATCTCCCCCTAAGGGAGGTCACTCCATTTTACAAAATTTAAACCTAGCATACTATGCTATATCTCTTAGTCTTCAGCTCGTAAACTTGACTTTCTCTTGTGAATATGTTGTAGTAATCTTTGACTTTAGGCTCGAGCTTGTTCCTTTATCTTTACTTGTAAGTGGAGATGTGATCTTGAGCACTGTGAGATCATCAACCAAGCATAATCTCGTTTCGCCATCTTGTGACTTTGTCATCTTGTGATCTTGTGACTTCTGGACCGACATGCTCATACCATTCTTGATTTGTTGACTTGGAAAGCTTTAATGTTGCATCTTTCTTGAAATTCTTTAACTTTAACACTTCGTCACTTCGAGAAAGACGTTCGGTATCAGAGTGACGGAAACTTCTTTGAAATTCTTTGACTTTAATACTTTGTCACTTCAAGAAAGACGTACGGTATCAGAGTAGCGGAAGTCTTGAAACATGTACTTGAGCTTTCATGATGTCTTTATGTTTTTGAATAAGGTTGCAAGAACCACGGTTCCCCGTTAATCAGTATAAATATGCCTAATGATAGGTTGAATTCCGAGATTCTTGACACGGGTGTTTCGCAGCTGCGCTAGCCGTTCTCAAACCGGAGCGTCTCAAAGTAGACAAAGCATGGAGTGAGTAAACCAGTGAATTAAAAACCCACTGATTAATGAGAAGTTGATTTAAAGGTCAGTCGCGTGTCACTCAAAAAAGAGTATTTGTGACACATCGAAGGTTTTATAACATAAAATCAAATTTCAAGAGAAACATATTTGTTTTGAAAGATATAAACAGTCAATTGTGCTCGAAAATCATTGTTGGAAGCACATTCGAAAGGTTTTCCAAAAATATTCGTCAACTTCACTTCCTGGAAAACAAGTTTTGATTTCATAAAGAATCGTACCATCGTTGCTTTCCATTTGTCACAAGTTTGATCCATAATGGATCTCACATGTCACCTACCAAGAGCTTGTTTGATGTTGGCTCTAGAAGGATTTCCATCTTCATTGTGAGTACTTTCTTGTCACTCGGGTGTTTTGGCAATACCACGAGAATAATGCGTAAGACTCTTAAGATCTTACTTGTTATCACACTGTGTGATGAGCAAGCACAGTTTGTATTAGTGTCCTAACAAGATTTATAGATGATCTCATGGCTCTAGACTCTATAGTGCACTTTTGGTTTTTAGTAGTCGAAGGCTGGAGCAGACTTCCACCTTTTCAATATCCTCTAAACTGGAGGTGAGAGAGACATAGAAATGTGTTGGAACTCGTGAGGAATGAAACAAGAATCTTTGAGCGGATCTTGAGTGGCTGGGATGGTTGTGCAAACGTATCACTGGGTCCATGAACTTATTCTTCAATTGTCAGCAATCAACCATGTTGATTCTTGACGCATATCGTAGAGACCCGGTTTTCTGCCTAATGTTTTTAAAGAGGGCTGCTTTCTTTTACCCATTATTTAACAATTCTTTTGCATTCTTCAACCCTTCAGTGCTTACTAAGACTTATTACTAGTACCTAGTTGGGTCATGTTCTAGTACTAAGCTTCCAGTCCGTACTATTCCCTTATTCTCACATTACTCCTTTTGTAATCATACCTAAGGACTTCTATACTAACTAGTGGATTGTACCTGGGTAGATCCCTCCGGCTCTGGCAGGATCATGGGAACATGTACCTAACCATACCATCCTTATAACTCCGATAAAGTAAGTACATGGTCGGTCTTTTGGTACAGTTCACTTTGCCATAAAACCAGTTGAAAAAATCAACCAATGTACTTGTGATATAGATATCAAAGCCATTGTACCTTGGTTGTTTTGATTATTTAGAAACGCTCCCCCTCAACAAGTGCGTCGGTAATCGAAATTGTTTAGCACGTGGAGGCATGAGTACTTGCTTGA